>CAUJRU010002663.1:0-69080 GCA_963277665.1 Viscum album
ATGTTGTTGTTTTGATATTTTTCTATTTTTTGTGATCATTTTTTTTGTATTATTTGACGTAAGTTATCACATTATTTTTATATTTTATGAAAATCATATTATTTCATGGATTCCTTATAAAAACTGAATTATTTCCTTTTGGATATTTTTTGAAACCAATATTATTTTCATTGTCCCTTTATATGATGATTTGGAAATTTCATACAACCTGTGTTTCTATGGGTTATATTATAATGTGATGATTTTTTTTCTCAAGTGGCACACAAATGTATAGATTATTAATTAGAAATTACATATATCTATCTCAAATTAATTTAGTAAAGGATTATATCACATGATAAAGAAATATTATTTGAATGGGTATGCATTTTTCTAGGTTAACATAGTTGAGTGTGAGAGTTTTTAGCCCTAAAAAAATTTTATGATTGAAAAGGTTGGTGGGTAGTCGGGTTCAAAAAAATGATAAGTCCTACATTTATGATTTCTCAAATTTCATTCCAACATTACATAGACCATGTTATATTCTTCATGTTTTATTTTTTTCAAACCATGTAATAGTGATATCATTTGAGGTGTTATGACTATCTTTCATTCTTATAGTTATCTATTATTATTTTATGTTCTTTTAAAGATTTTCCTTATTCATTATTTTTAATATGTTTAAGATTTAACCATTATGTTATTTTTTTATGTTATCCCTTACAGAATGTTTTATCCCACCCATTTTAATGTTTTTAAAAGATGGTGTTTTTAAAATTTGAAATTTCCATATGGAATTTTCAATTTTCATTTACTAGAAAAGTCAAATACTAATTGGATATTTAGAATAGAAATTAGAAGGTTATAATGCCTATAAATAATGTCTTCAAATTTGGAATGAGTCTTGGATACTGTATCTACGGTTTTGGGAGTGTCATTGGGGTTTGAGGATCAGGGATTTTTGGAAAAATTCAGCATATGGAGGATGGTTGGTTAATGGTAAATACTAACCATTTATCATAACCAAGTACCCAATTTTATACTAGCACATAATTTTCATAACCATGAGAGTGTGACATAAATAACCATATTTTTTGCGGTAGTAGTGTAAAGGTACTCACATTGTTGGTGAATGGTTTACCTGACCATTTTCTTCATCCATGCAAGGGGGTATGGGATCCAATACTGAATCCTTCTTGGTTAGTGCATGGTTTTCCAAACTGTGTGACCATACCTTGAACCTCAATAAAAGGCCAAAAATTACCATTTTTCCCTATTACCCTTACAATTTTTTACCCCTATCTTATTTCTCATTTCACTAAGAAGGTCCCCTTCATGTGAACTCCTCTTTCCCCCTTCTTCCAATGGAGATATCACTAGTTCTTTGTCTGAATCAAACATTTTCAAATGCGTTGGAAGCCTTGAGGTAAGTCTTTGAATTGGTCAGCCTTCATTGTGTTTCTCTTAATCATCCTATAACATTGGATTCTATGCTTATGTTTTTCACTATAGATACTAATAGAGTATAGAGTAATTCAATATTTATCATAGGGATCTTACTATACCTAAGAATAGGATGATCTGGGTGGTAGTATACAATTGGTTGTGTGTCATTTTAGTAATGTTTGACATCATACGGAATTTCTAAATCATTAAATCCTAAATTAGGTTGTTTAGAAATTTTTTGGATTTTATTTTTTATGTATTCAGCATAGATCATGGTTGAATAAATTTCTTATGTTGTTGATGAGTATTTGGTCACCATTTTGTTACAATGGGATCAGCCCTATGGTTTTGGGTGGTATAAAGTTTTAAAATAAAATTGGTTCTCTTTTTAGATAAGTTGTTATGTTTAATTAGTTAATTTTAATGTAGTTATAATTAATTAAATTCTAGTGGTTTTGTTATTATAGAGGACTATTTATTTGGTGGTGATCTAAAATGGGCCATGGCAGCTACTATCATCTATTGGAAGGGCTTCAAAAGCTTCATAAAATATTGGTGGCCTTTCATACCTTCCCTATGGTATAATGCATGTTTATGGAAGTATGTGTAATCTAGGGATCTCCCATAAGGGATAAATAGCTTATTTAATTTATTCGAAATTTATTTTTAATTAATTAAATGGGTAGTTTGTAATCTATGAACATAAGGGGTTAAACCCCCCCATGTCTACTAGTTTTATGGATTAGCCCTTAGAGAGGCAATGTATCCTCCCGACCTCTTGGGAGCTAAGACAACTCTTAGTAAGGAATTTTAGCCCTTCTAAAGCCCTGTGTTGATAGACCTTAATCAAACTGAGAATGTTTTGGATGTGTACACTATTTGAGAGAGACATTTTAAATGATATTAGGTTATAAACCATCTCCTAACAGTTTCCTTAGTGAAATTACCCCATTTAGTCAAAAAATCCATGATACCACATTCACAACATAATGGAATGTGGTGTCTTGTTTCAACAGGTCTTGACCATAAATCTTGTTATTAAATTAGAGGATCCTAGTACAGATACATCCACTTATGTATGTTCCATGAGGATCCTATGTATGATTCCTCTCTATTGTATTCATCAAGAAGATCATAATGGGTTCCCAATGGTTGACCGGCAATGACCTAGTGTATTATGGTTTGGGTAGAGATGGTATTATCTAGGACCTAGAAACTATATCAAACATGTAGGTCCAAGAGGGTATTTTAATAGTTTTGGATTTTGGCATTCGGTCAACCTAAATCCATACTTATAATTTCACATGGTTACTCTAGATTCAACAATTATTTCCATAGATACTTCCTGGTTTTTTATGGTGAGACTGACACGATGTTATTCCATCATAGGGTTTATCAAAGGTACTTCCTACGATCCAGCTTCTGATCTTATTTGATTGTATGTTACTCTATTGGGATTCCCAGAGGTGCTCCTTGGGATATAACTTATTATCCTTACATAATTGGTTATTCGGCACAGTGCTCAAAATAATTAATTACAAATTAGTGTAAATGGGGTTTCATAGTTGTAATAGAAATTAATAAAAATTATATTCCACAATGGACTTGTAATTCCATGGATATGATCATGGTAGTGGATAGGGTGTTCTATAGTGGACATGGAATTCCATAGATATAATTGATATAGTGAATGGGGATTTCCATAGTGGATATTAAATACGATGGTTATGATGAATTATATAATCCCTAGAGTGATACATAGATTCGTGACATGGAATTACTCAGATAGGATCGTATATTAAATGGAATTTATTTTATTCTTCATTTTTTTTAAACATAGAATCATTGGATACGCACCTCGGGTTATGGTATTTATTATATAAAGTAAAATTAGTAGATACATTTTCTGTACTGACTGAATAATGTATGGTTTATTGAGATTATAGGTCCAAGGATAATCTTGAGTATACATGTCTTGAGTGGTGTGAAGTACATATTAATTCTATATTCACTGGATTTATAAACATTATTGATCATGAACCTGAGGATCAAATGAGGACTTATATTCCCCCATCTTGATTTTAGTTGTTCCTATATTTTTTTTGTTTTTTTATTATTTTCTTAATAATTATTTCACATATATATAACCTATATATTAATGGCTATGTATGTGATAGTGCGTGTGGTTCCTTACGATATTTTGTACTCACACCCTGGTAGGGCTTCCATTGCATTGGGGTATTGGGGTAGACATTCACTTGGTTGTAGGCATAACATGGACTGAGGCTCGGGGATAATCCTCCAGGATGGAAAAGATATGTATACATATATCAGTTATGTGGTTCTAATTAGATTTAGTAGTAAAGACTTGTACTTTTATTTATTTTTATCTTATTTACTCCTATATATGTGATTGGCTCAGTGGGTGATCAGTGATGTATGAATGGAATTGATGTTCAGTCCTATATTATATTCCATTACTTACCAAAACCATAATATATTCATTGTTTAAAAAATATATTTATTTTCAAATATATATAATTTTTAGTTATTTTAACTATTATTTATCTGATATGAGGAATTAATCTTCATACGGACACATCCTAGGACCTTGCTTCAAGCCAGCAGCCTCTCATATATGGGGAGGCACTCTTCAAACCTTGTTTCCAATGGGTTCAGTTACTGTTCATAGAATGAACTAGTTCAAGATGGAAACAATTCATATCATAGTTTTTTTATATCATATTATATAAATATTTGGGATATTATAGGTAGGAGTATTTTTAATGTCCTAGAACAATTGATAGATATCATAATAATGTGTTTAGAACACCAATTATGGTAATAATTATGGGCTTCCACATTTATGGAATGATGTTATTGATATATGTTTTTATAGTTGAATGTGATTCTATCTTTTAGAAACACACAAGTTGTGTATATTTATGTGTTATTATCTATTTATGGATCTTAGACCATCAATGAGTCATATCCATCAAATTTATAGAACATCTCATATATAATATTTGGCCTGTAGGGTCCAAATGTTATACACCTTCTAGTGTGCAATTTTAAAATTAATGATGATGTTAACTATTTAAAGTGTCTTAATTAACTTAAATGGTTATTTCCTATATAGTTTCACTATGGAACTCTGCTGAGTTATATTCATATATACATATATATATATATCCTTCTTATGGAAGGACATGTGGATCTATGATGAGATGTTCAATAGTTAGTACCATGATTCATTTATCATGAAAATGGGACGAAGTGACCCTAGTTGGTGGATAGGGAACATGATTTCTAGGTGTTGCACCCCTCATGTGATTTTTTCAAATTTATTTACACATTTATAGTGTCAATGACAACATATATGGTGTTTTCCAATATAGATTGGAATTACATTATACATAAATGAACCATGTATGTGGTAATATACGGATCATTGATATAATTATGTGAATGTAAAAATATCCCTCATAAGTAAATGTTGACAGTCGATACCTTTCTAGTGGACCTATTGCAGGTGTTTCTTTCTAGGTGTGGTTAAATAATGGTTCATAACATCCTATCGAGCGTTTCCCTATATAGATTTTTATGGAATTTTACTAATCCTACCTTCATTTATTGTTATCTAGCCAGATCATCAAGGGTGATGTTGATAGGTACCTAAAATTATTTAGTAAACTGGAACCTTGACGGGGTATTAATATATAATTATGCATAGAGAGGATCAATTCATATTATTTATTTAACATGTTTTCGTTAAACACACAGGTCAAACCCTTAAGAATATTCTTGTTGAGGATTACGGCATAGTAGGATGATCTTGTATGGTGATACCATTAGAATATTCTTTATGATAATAGTTATATATGGATTGAAATGAAATGGTTTGACAATTACAATATATAATGTGGTTTAAAATATAAATTTTGATTTCCAACCTATATAATTGAGCCCACATTTATAGGTTATTACCATCATAGGTAAATTTTATCCTCACATCTTATATAAAGTATTGGATGGTGTTTTAGATGGCTTATATTGAGATGGTTACTTGGATGATTCCCTGTGAGATGTGATCTTCATGATTGGTTGACCAATAGGCTCGGTTGTTGGACCTAGTGACCCTGTTATGATAGTACATTAGTATTTATAAATGAGAGACCAAGAGGCCCCTAGTTTTGACTAAGACCCATATAGGTTGGTGTTTATTTTGATTGAGGGATACATGTGATAGGGTTGTCCTAGGTTTACAGATGCTTTTTTAGGTAGTGAGATGGGTCATATTCCTATATTTAGACAGATTCTTCATAGGTCATTAGGTTTTGCAATATTTGGGGGCTGGTCCCTTTGGTTTTTTGATAAATATCTAATAGTGATTGTGTATCAATAGTAGGTTCTATGGATGAGAATTTTTGGGTTCTTGGACCTATTTACAAGTAATTATGTGGTTGCTTCTTTAATTTCATAAAATGAAATTGTGTAGTCAAATTTTAAAGGATAAATCTAGGGAGAGGTAGAGTGATCAATTTTGAAGACGATATACATAGAAAATCATAACATGTAAAAAAAAATCATTGTATCATAGATAGTTTATACTTAGTGAAGGATAGATCTTGGGAGAGGGATTCAAATCTGGAATCGGGTGGTATGGGATTATACACGCATTTTGTCTAGAAAGTATAGTTGGCATCAATTGTCTATGGTAACAGTTTAATATGGAAATTCAATGATAATATGTGTACATTTTGTAGATTGATGATTGAAATTATGATTCTTGCAGTCATGGAAACCCAAATCATTGTAAAAATTATAGTTAATTCCACATGATGTTGGATTATTTTGGAATCAATCATGTACCATGAGATGTTTCACCCCTTGGTAGACCTTGACACACATTGTTAGAAGATATCATGTAAAGAGTTGTTTAAAGGTAATAATATGTTGGTTTGATGTGAGTTTGTTTTGGGGAAAGTGATAAATGAGGGAAGATGAAATATTACTATACTTATAGTTTAGATATAATCATGTCCAAAATGTCAATATCATCATCTGTATAATGATATAGTGTCGACATTACGTTGAGCAATCTAAATATATTTTATGTTATGATGGAATACTCTATGGGAATTCTACTCAAAGATACATATAAGGTAATCTATATGGAGGTGAGTACATCATTGGCCTTTTCAGGTTGGTGACATCTTGTTATGAGTTTAAATTTATATAATTCCATGGATTCCATTTTCCATGGGTCAAAAATGGGTGATAAGTGATTTTATATTGGTGATTTTGAATGAGAGAGATCCAATACATGCATGCAATATATGGGGCATGGTCGGTTATGATCAAGACGTCACTTCAATTGAGATGATCTGGAAGTCATTTCTTCACTCATAAGTAAACATCATGTTAGAGAGGTCATGTGAGGATGATATTTTCCATTAATGGTCATTTTGGACTTTTTTATTCTATTTGAAAGAGGATGGTTTTTTTAGGATACATCACTAGAAGTCTAGTATGTTATTTGGTGAGAATTTTGATAATGATATCTATATACCCTGAGGTAAAGGCATGAGAAACTAGTTTTATTGATGTGTCAGCTACTGAATATGATAATTATCAAGAATTTTCTTTTAGAGGTGGATTTGAAATGAATTACCTTGAATAGTTGGATGTGATTTTTGAGGAACCACATCAGGAACTTCATTTTGATAATATGTATGTATTATAGTTTTCGTATGTGGTTTTTCTTTAAAAATTCAACACCACCATGTTTATCTTAGTCGATTATAATTTGTCTATCTATATCAAATCGTGGAACAAGATTAGTATCCTCATGTGTGATTAGATTCATTGTGTTTTGAAACATGTTGGGAGTGTTTTTAGGACTCTAGGGGCATGTTTTTGGTGGAAATCCCAATATTGAAAGCATCATGGCTCCAAATTAGCCATTCAAATTAAGGAACTATAGAGGGAATTTTCATTGGTCTGTTGATGAATTAAGTGATTAAATGGTCATGTATTGGGTTAGATGTTATTGGTTATGCACCATGTTGATGTTTTGTATTTCATTATGATAATTGTATCAAATTTTGGTTAGTTAAGTTCTATATGTTTAAAGATGAATTAAAAGAGATTTGGTCATACAGAAACACAATGTGATTATGTTATCCAATTTTACAACCCATGTAGGTCTATAAGTTCATTTTTTTCACCAAGTATTTTCATGTATGGTAATAATTAAGGTGTGGAGGTTATAAGACCATATGATTTCATTTTGGAAAACATCAAAAGGAATTTTAAATTTAATTTACTAGACATGCCAAATTTTGGTAAAATATTTATATTGGAAAATATGAAAGTTAAAATGCCTCTAAATAATATTCTTAGAGACCAAATGAGTCTCGTATGGTGAATTAGAGTATTTTTCCACATTTAAAGGTTTATGGTATGGATTTGGAGTTTTAGGAAAATGCAGTATAGGGTGTAGAGTTGGAACACTATTAATATTTACCACAGAACCCAGTTTATACTCTCACATGGTTTATTTAACCATTTGAGAGGAACATAGATATGCATGAATCTAGGTGTAGAGGTGTACAATAACTTTCATTTTTATCTCGTCAATTTCCTAACCATTCACTTCAACTATTCAATGGGTGAGGTTTTCAGATAATAAATCCCACTTGGTTTTTATATAGTTTTCCTAACCATGTGATAAAATTGTGCACCTCATTAAAATGGACAAAATTATCATTTTACCCCATAAAAATTAAATATTTTCACCCTCTCTTCTCCCATATTTAATCAATAAGGTTACACTTGGGCTTCCTCGTCTTTCTCCCTTCCTCCATTGGAGATATCTATTTTTCATGGTTGGAATCGAATGTCATTAGATGCATTGGAATAATTGAGTTAAGCCTATGAATCCATTAGATTCCATTTTTTTCCATATCCCTATATGTTTAGGTTCTTTGGTTATGGTTATTACTTTCAATTCCATTGGACTATGGTGGAATTATATTCCAATGATAGGATATTCATCTTACTAGGAAGAGGATGGCCCATTTGGTTTTCTATACTTGGTCACATGCCATTTCATTGAGGTACGTGGACATGGTTAATTTATAAAAATTTAAAGCATAAATTAAAATTCTCAGAAACCATTTTTTCAGGATTAGTCCTTGTTTTACATTTAGTATTTATTACATGATTTTTATAGTGTTTAGTCTAAGTTTTGATTCAATGGGACCGTTAGGTATCATTTTGGGCATTATAACTTTTTAAAATAATTTTTTCCCACTTTTTATAAATTGATGTGTTCAATTAAAAAATTATAATGTAATTATGATTAGTTAACTTATGGTATTTTCATTATGGTAAAGACCCTTCATTTATCGAATGATCTTTTACATGCCCTATAACCTATTGTCGGTCCTTGGAAAGTCTTGGAAATATTAATAAATAGTGGGTGTTCTATCATACATTAAATATGGTATTGATGCATACTTAAGATAGTATGTGTATTCTAGGTCTCCGACATGAGGGATACACCAACTATTTAATATATTCTAAATAACATTTTAATTAAATTTATCGTTTCTTCCTAAAAAATGAAAGTTAGGGGTGTCTAACATCCAATGTGTGGTAGTTTCAGGGGTCTGTCCTTTGAATGATCAAGGAAACTCCATACCTCTTAGGAGGTGAGACTAGTCTTTATAAGTCATTGTATCTCGTATACAATTATTGGTGAAAAAACATTTGGTAGACCATGACTAGGTGGGATATATTAACCATCCTAGAGATACCCTGAAAATGAGATTAGGTCCTGACCTGGCTCTTTATAATTGCCTTCATGACATGACCCCCCCTGTAGCTAGCAAGGTCGGGCGGCCCAATTAGAAACATCATGGGATATAGAATCCATATGTGTCGGGTGTTGAACCAGGAACTGTAACACCCCAAAATGATAATGGGTAAAACTATTAAATGATAGAAATAATATAGACAAGGTGAACCTTTTTTTGGATCCAACCAGATAAAAACTATACAGTTAAGCATGGTTGGCCTAAAGTAGTGAGCATGATGGGTGAACCAGTAGAATGTTTCCCATAGTGTGTCCATGTGAGGAAAAAGCACACTTGAAAGAACATGTGTTTTTCTATGGGGATATTCATTAGTTTTATGACTCTTTTAGGAAAATGGGTTGTCCCTATGGAAGGTAACACATGTCTGTAGGTAACTGGTGGTACCTAGAGGCCTAAGAATCCATGAATATATTAATGTGGGGTGTGTATGAATAGAGGCCTTGTTTTTATATTATTATCAGATAATAAAATCAGCCTTAAGGTTAGAGTCAGTACTTGTGTTAAGATATAGGGTTTACAATGAGGATGTTGTGCTCTAAGGAGGTGAATGTAAAATCCCATAATAATAAAGGGTCAAATGAAAAAATGATACAAAACATGTCAACAAGGTGAATCGTTCTTCTTGATAGCCTACCTGATTAGAACTCCATAGCTAAGCGTTGTTTTCATGGAGTGGTGATCAGGATGGGTGAACTCTTCGGAGGTTTATCACGGTGTGTGTGTGTGAGTGAGGGAGAAATACACTTGAAAGAAAAAGTGTTGACCTATGCAGAAAATCATTACTCTAATGAACCATTCAGAAACCTGGGTGGGCCCTAGGGAGCAAACCATGTGAGTATTGGGAAACTGGTGGTACTTGGTATGCCCTGACTCGAGGGACAAGTTATGTATTGGGGTCTGTGCTGTCATTGGGTCCCAGTTGTTACAAGAACATTGTGATAACATGAAGGATCCCATGAGGGATACCTCCACTTAGGAATGGACTTCAAGGATCTTGAGTATGATTCCTCTTGTTTGTATTTATCTAGGGGAGCTTATTAAATACCCCAATGGTTGACCAACCTAGAACTAGTGTGTTTTGGGTTTTGGTAGGGATGAATGTGGGTAGAACATATAACCTATACCACACATGAAATCTTAAGGCTTTATGGTAGTAATGATGGGTTTATCACTTTGTATAACATTATTCATTGATTATGATATCACTTAGTTACACTTTATGCCACTATAATTGCATTATGTACATCTTAGTTTTTTTTATGAGGAGCTTGATGTGATGTAATGCTCTGAAAGGGATGCCCAAACTACTTCTTGGGATTTGGAATCTAAGCATATTTGATTGATTGTTACTCAATCAGGATCCCCATAGTTACTCCCCATATATTTTACATGTAATCCTTCAATAATTGGATATTAGACACTAATATCCTCATAATTAACATTAAATAAGTAGACATGGTGTTCCATGGTAATGATTGAGATTATTGGACATGAAATTCATTACTGGACAATAAATTCCATAGATATAATTAACGTGGTCAGATAGGTTTTCCAAAGTTTACATTGTGTTCCAATGATATGATTGAGATAGTGGATAGAGAATTCTCCAATGTAAATTTCAACCCATGGTAATAATTAATTATATTATTGCTTATGTGATACTTGAATTCATGATTTAGAATTCCTTATATGGGCTCATAGATTTTTTGGAATTTATTTTATGCTTCAATATCATTAAAAATATACAAAATGGTTATATACCTCAAGTCCCGGTTTTTATTTTATAAATTAAAATGCTCAGACACATTTCTACTGATGGTCGTATATGGTAAGGTTGCTCAAGTTTATATACCCAGCGCATTACTTTTATATAGATATCATGAGTAGTGTAACATCCATCTTAATTCATTACTCACAGTAAGTCCATTAAATCTGTATCATGGACCCATGGATCAACTAAATACTAATAATACCAAATATTCTATTTAGTTTTTCTGAGATTTTAGTTATTATTATTACTATCATGATTAGTGGTATACATATACATACAATTCATATTACTAGATATGTTAGAGACCTTATTGGTGGTGCCCTACTTGTTTCATACCCACACCCTTCGTGGGATAATATTCCACTAGGGTACACGATAAGTGATTCAATTTTTTTATAGGTACATGATAGGTTGAGGCCCGAGACTGATCTAGAAAGCTGGATCAGACATGGATGTTGGATTGGGTGTGTTTTCAACTCACGTTTAATAGTAGATACTTGAAATTTTATTCTATTTTTTAATTATATACTTAGGTATATGTGTTCATCCTAGTGGGTGATTAACGTTTTATGTATGACATAGAAATTATGGCTTTATCTACACTCCATTTATTAATACAACTATTTTATATTTAATTCTACTAAAATATATTTATTTTCTTCTAAGGATGATGTTTTCTTATTTTAACTTTTTTTTACTCCTATATAAGGGAATAGTATCCCCAATAACACACCATATTCCCTCACTGCAAATCAAAATCCTATGAAATATGTGGTGGGTTACTTTAGGCCTTATAACCAAATGGTTTTGTTACTATTGATATAGTGAACCAGTCTAGAATTTGAAAAAATTTCCCCCATATATTTGAAGAGGATTATGTCTCATTTATGTTTAATAATGGATTTAGTTTATGGGTAGATGTTTACATAATGTTTAATATGTGTTTTTATGTTTTTGTTCTCTAAGACATTAAACCTTTAGGTCCATGGGTTGTGTGAATCTTTATGGATGAAATAATTAATCCTTACAATCAATGTATTCTTTATATATATTTATATTGGGTCTCCATTAAAGTAACCCTCCAAGAACCACCACTATTCTCTTTATTACTATTATGTATATGTCAAAAAACCTAATCCAACACATATAGGCTACCTCTAGTATATATTCATCCAATTTAATAAAAAACCATGGGGTGAAAAATAATCTCTCCATTAATATTTTTGATAGTATTTATACACTAAATAAAAAATTGTTTTAAAAAAAACTACTTTATTCTTTTTTAAAATATTACTTACCTGTTTTTTATAAAATTAGTTATCTCCTTTTAAAAATTAAATCCAAAGGGTTAATATTTTCTATATCTTAATTTATATTTTCTACCAGTCAATGTTTTCTATTTGTATGATGAAATTTCAATTATTAATCACTCATTTATTCTTTATAATACAAGAGGGTCTCTACATGTTGTTTTGTACCTCCTTTGTTCACCCCCTTTATCAATAATCTACATTCACCCAATTTATAAATATCTCTAATAATGTATAATGAAAATCTGATCTTCCCTTTCCAGAAATTAGATTTAGGAAGTCTTTTCTCAACATTTTTCAATTTTGAGTTACCTTCCTTCAATAATTTTATTTAATCATGAAAAAAAGTGAGTGAGACTCCCAGTAAGATTTGGGCATGTCATAAAATCCTTATAGACTGAGCTTGTTGTAGGAATTAAGAGTCTCATTTAACCTCCATATATCTACCCATGTCACTCATTAAGACCATTAAATTCATACTTACATGAGATCTCATCTTTTTCTACCAAAATCTTCGGGTGATACCAATAATACTCATACCAAAAAGTTAGTGAATAGGTAATAAGTTACCTAGAGTGTGAGTCATACTTTATTCTCATTTTAGTTTATCTCTACACACTATATTGGACTCTGATTGTTTGAGTTTATACCATTTAGGGAAAATATATTTCTCCACTTGAATCATTTGGTGTCCCTCCATCATTTTTAAGGCTTCTCCATTCACTGTATATGGTTGAGAAGCCTTTAAAAAGTTTTCAGAAACTCCCTTTGAATTTAAATATCATTCTTCTTGAAGTATTATTCAATTTTTAGAATCCACATATTGGAAATATATTTTCTTAGAGAATATATTTTATTATTCTATAAAACTTTCATAAAGATTGTTAAAACACTGATAAATGAGAATGAAAGTGATTTTATATTACATATATAAATATATTTTATTCTATTGGTGGAATTTTACAACTAATTCTATGGGATTTACAACTTGATTTTGGAAAAATTATGAATTATACCAATCATTTTCTTCAATTCAATCTAACTGCACTAGATTTCATCCAGATTAGACCTATTTTGGAAACAAATTGTCTATGACTCTCTAAACCCATTTCTTAATAGAAGTATGTGATCATAACTAAATTCTATTATTAGTGTCTAGGAATATGTCAATGACCCATACAGAAATATGTTTATTAAATAACTAAAAAACCTAATAAATATTTTACTGTGTAATATAATCCCTTTTTCTTCTGATATCTCACCAGAAAGGATGCATACATGTGTTAATTCATTATAATATCGATTTATCATTCATTAACATTGTGAAAAAAACTCCTTTATAACCTTCCATGTTTTTGTGTTTTCTAGGGAAAATCCATTTCAATCAAAGGTCCATTGATGCCTATTTTCCTTAATATATAAAGGATAAATGATATATTGAAAAATTCAATTAATTTCATATCACTTTGGAAACACATAACATATTCTACCTCATTTTAAGATTTTTTTCATTGTATTTTCCTTCCTTACATAAAATTACCCAAATCATGATACTAATTAATAATATTATTAACTTTAATGAGTAAAAATAAAGTCCAAATATTGGAATATCCATTGATATATAAATTGTATGGAATTATGATTGGAAGGTCTACCCTCATAGCATTACATCTTGGAGATCACTAAGTGAATGTTTCATTGGAAAAGGTTACAATGTCTTATGAGCCCTCCACACTTAATAGTCAAATATCATCTATTTCATTTCTAGTGAATGTTATCTGAATCACAGGTCATGTTTTAATAATATTTTTATAGAATATCTACGTTCCTACTATAGAGATGAATTTTTATAATATATTAATGATATTAATATTTCAAGTACATTATCCAAATAATGTTATATAGAAGAATATGAACTATGTGATAATGTTTTTATTTATATTCTAGTAATTGAAACTACGGATTCTGTTTTTTATATAGAACCAACTCTTACATCATCATGTTTATTCATTGATATATGATTGATAAAAATTATTATGAAATGAAATATACTTTCATGGGATTATTTCATGTTTATATTTATTTAATTTTCTTTTATATGGTGTAAAAACTATTTTTGTGTCATGTTATTATGTGACAGGTGGGCAAAAAACATTTTATCACTCCAGTACTTTAGGTAAAGAGTTATATCTCACTTGGTCATTAGGTGTAAACATGACACATTTAAATTTTTCTAAAATGTTATATGTAGATTTGATGCCATAATAGTTATTTACAATTCTTAGAATGGATATGATGTAGTTGTCCTTATTCGTCATTATATATTGTCTTAATAGCTGTCAATGTCCTATATTAATGATGTTTCAATATTATAAATGTTCCAAATTCAATTTACTTCTCCCTTTATATCTAATTCTAAAATAATTCACTACTCTTTGGCCCATTTTGGTTATTTCAGGTCTCATATAGATATATGAATTTATAAAGGTGGGTGGCCTCTCAATCACCTAGGTAGGAGACAATGGAATATTTTATTGATAAAAAAGATGATAGGTTCACTCATCCTATAAGGGGTTTAATTACCCAATGTAAAACTCTCATATAGATTTAATTCTTGTTCATGAATCCTTCTTAATAATAATAGCATTTCCCATTATCTAACTTATTGAATGAAAAGACGTGTTCAAGATTAAACTACACATAGGGACTATATTATCTATCATTTTACCCAATTCATTGTTTTTACTAAAATTGTGTGCCATATAGAATGGAATTATAGAAATCATTACCATATATGGAGGAAATGGACTCTATGAAATTGAGGAATTTTAGATTTTCTATTGGCCCGAAGGAAGGGGAATATTATGTATCCCTATGAATGTAATTAGAACCCACATAGTTCAACGACATTTAAGGATACATTTCATAACCTTTAAGCTCATGTGAGAAGAACCATAGTGGTTTCTTTTATGTCCATGAATCCAAGATCGCTTAAAACTAGTTTGATTTTCCCCATACTGAATTAGTATATTTGGATTCTGTCTTATATTCCATATTTTTGGTTAGGGATCTCTCTTTTTCTCATCCCATTTGGAAATGAGGGATGGGTCAGCATCTCCCTCATGTCGGGAAATGAGGGAATTTTATTCTCATAAAAAATTATTGATGGGTCTCACTATACATTTCGCATAAGTAATATTATTCCTAGAACATAAATTAGTCAGGGGAATCCTATATATATAACATAGGGAATATTATGAATGTAATATAAGGTAATTGGTTTATTACACTCATCATATAAGAAGTTTTGTCAGTCTTGGGAGGTAAAATCTCTCAAGTGGGATATAGGATAAGTATGGGGTTAGGATTGAACCTAAGGGATGATTAATTTGTATCATTATATAATATGAATAAAAATCCACATTGTTTAAGATAAATTGTTTAATTTCATGTGATAGAACTGGTCTATGAAGATAATAGTCATGCAGTAAGGACAACTAAGTGAAAGGTAACTTGTAGCAGATATGTGTGTGACATGTGCATGAGAATCCATTTTTTGGTTTAACATGGAATGTGATCCAAATGAAGGAATTTTTTAACCATGAGTTGGATCTTCTATCAATGTATTTAAGGAATAAAAGAGGATAATCTTGAGTGAAGTCATATAAATAAATAAAAATGGTGTATCTTGACTCATGGAAAATAATGTAACCGATAAGGTTATCTCAACTCATAGAATATGATGAAATCAAGAAAAGTATATCAAATCAATGTATTTTAGCGAACCAATTATGTAATATGGACTCAATGAATTTTGGGGACTAACTTTAGTATCTCTACTCAAGGTGTTATTGGAATGACATGGGAGTTGTGATTTTTATAACCCATGAACCAGCTTGAAAATTTGGTGAGACGCTTTATATTTCATGGTTCCAATGATAGAAGTGGAAGGATTTGACTAAAGGCTTGAGAAAATGGCCTATAAAAAATCAAACCCTATTTTAAGTGGTGAATCCCCCATATTAGTAACCATAATGGTAGGGATGGGTGCCCATGAAGGATTCTTGAGGAAAATGGTTCCCTGGTATGGATACATTGGCTTAGTGGCATCCTGGTACCCGGATTTGATGACGTGGTACATAGGTAGGATTTCAAGGAAAAGTGGTTCCTAGGTATGAGTCTAGAAAAACTATAACATATGTAGGAAGCTTAGATAAATTAGTGCATATGTTTCCTGGTGCTCATGGGTTTTTGTTCTCAAGTATCAGTTACCAGATATCATCACTCATGTGGTTTAGTTCCCAATGAATAACTCAAATTAAAATTTCCTAGGAAAGTAATTTCTATCTAATATCCCTGAAAATTTATTGGAACACATTTTTTGGATCTATCAAAATCTTATGTTATTTTTTTTATAACTCATATATCTCTTATGATCCTATATTTCACCTAATGATCTCATGGTATTCTAAATTCTTATATATTATTCCCTTGATATGTATTATCATGACATCCCCACGGTCCATCGTATGTTTTTATTCATAATTATTTGATTTCATAACCTCATTTTCTAGTATTTATAATTTCAAATCAATAAAATTGAATGATAGTGAAGGATTCACAGTTAGTGCATGGTTTGTGTTAATTATTCATATCAGTAATGTGAAGGGTTTGTAACATTAAAAAGACATATATATGGTTATTTAATGTTTCTCCAAACCATGTGTCTAAAATTTGTATCATTTTAAGATACTATAGGATTTATCGCATGGTTTTCCATACTATGCAGCAAAACCATATGAATAACACAGAATTTGTATTTTGCCTTTAAATTCAACAGTCAGTTGATTGTTATCATCGCTTGGTCTCCTCACACCAAATTTAATACACTATAAACCCCTATTTGTTATCTTCCCTACCTCTTCAAACTCCATTGGCATTATAAAATTTATTCAAGTTTAGATATTCAATATAATGTTTGGTGACCCAAGCACAACATACATTCAGGTTACATAATTTTAGATTAATATTCCTTATATATCACTATAAATAACAACGCATAATGTAAATATTTAGTACCTTCTTAAATTAGACCTATAAAAAGTTGTTTAAAAATATATTCAACATCTATAAAAATATTCTTCTCACATAATACCCTCTTGGAAACATCATACATAATACACTTCTTCATAACCTGGGGAATGAAAATATAAGAGAGCATCAGTTCCGATACTCAGTAAGGGTAAATATAATAGATATGAATCAAAGATCATAAGTTAGCATAAGATAAGAATGTGTGTATGATAACATAATCAAGTTAAATGGCCATGACATTGGATAATCAATCCAAATAAACAAATATTATAAAATATCAGTCATTTCATATGGATTTTAGCATTACATAATCCATAAGTGATAGTAGTGTGGAACCAAAAGTCAATATTCACGATCAATGAGAATGTAACATAAGAATAATGATTAATATAAGAAAATTTCACAAAAACAATCATTTAAATCAAAATATATGTCATGGATAAAAACAAAGTTTTTTAAAGCACAATGGGGTAGGGTGACCACCTTCCCATGACGTTGTGTACTTGGGATAAACACCCACATACATTAACATAATGGAGTTGGGATAACCACCCCTTGTCTGGGATGTCCCGACCTTAGTGTCACTCACTCATGCTCTAAGCTGAATGTACACATGACCTGAATCATTCCTCTCCATATTCCAAAGGCTACTAACCATTATAATGGTCTAATATTGATCATAAGGATACTATAATATTTTTTTCAAAGTAGCACAACAATAAAAGTTAATAACATTATCCAAATGATATATCCATAACCAGATTATATTACCAGTATCACAATATTATTAACATAGGAGAAAATATCCAAAACTAAAGTATTAGATAAGACATTGCAAATTAACTATCATGTGTCTAATTAAAAACCAAAAATAAAGACACTGAAATCTCCAAGAGGGTCCCAACACTATGTTAGATTCCCTAATTCATGCTCCATCCCAACTAATCCATATAATATTAGGATCTTTCCCTTATCCAATCGTAAGGACATGAATTCTATTTGGGTATCAATAGAAAAACATGAGTAGTGTGTGAGTTCAACTTAATAGGCCACCACCAATGGTGTCTAAAAAAATATCCAATTAATAACAGTGTATAAAATTTTATAAATACAAATAAATAGGGAATAAGTTAAACACTTTACATAATTTTTTTTATTTATTTAACCATATAACCCCTCAGTTTACCAAGGACACATGAAACCTCATTACCTACTTCATCCCAATCTAATTTATGAACCCTAACACATCTTCAATTCAGAAATCATTATAACACATGAAATTTCATTATCCATTTCATTTCAATTCATATCACATATAATTGGAACATAGTATAATGCCAACATTTTGGGCCTAGGACTCAATTGTTAGGACCTCCTGGGTAGTTGAAAGTTTATCCCATGTCCCATAACCCTTTTATCAAAAAATCACAATAGTGGGATTTGGAAGCAGCAGTCGGTGTCCCACAATTATTATCCCATGAATAACACATGTAGGCTTTCGAAGTTCTAGTCTATGTTCCACACTGATTATCTCATGCATGACATAATTTGGGTTTTAAAGTAGCATTATCTATCCCACACTCTTTATTGCATGCATTTGGGTCTAGAATACCATGTCTCACACCCCATGGTTATTTGAAGCATCATTACGTCTCCCAGAACCAGTTTTTTAATAAGCCACAATATATCGCAAATATCACATTAAACAAGGTTAATAGCCACTAATCCTCTCATCTATATTTCACATCATATTATACCATTCCCATTATCAAAAAAACATGATTAAATACTTTAATCACATTGAATAATATAATAATTCATCATTAAACCACTTATCAAGATTTCATCATATATACCATTAACATATTACTGTTGTTCCAACCATGTCAAAATTTCCATTTTCAATAAATTTTAAAACACATTAATTTTCTAATTACACAAAAACATTATTTAACAAATTGAACATTTAATTAATAATTATATTCCCAAATCACAAATTTCCATTAATTAATTTACCAATTAATTAATAAAATTCCCCCAATTTCATAATCACAACTACCAAATTTCAATTTTCCATTTCTCAACTCATTTATTAATCATAAGAAAAATCGATTAGTTAATTCCATGATCCCATAAATTTATTAGTCAATTAAATTATTTCATTAAATATTCAATTGTAAAAATTTCTAATTGAAATTTCCAATACACACATGCAATTGGAATTCCAGATAATTGGAATTGAATTTACACAACATACCTCAAAATGTTTTATGAATGATCACAAATGGAGATCCCTAACTGAAGTCGAAGAATGAAGATCATGACAAAGAATTATATCTAGATCTGAAACCTGTATCTAAGATAAAATGGATTATATACTTGTAAAACTAGATCTAGATACACTTCCAATGGAGGAAAACATCCCTTTAAAGGATTATAGAAATATGAGAGAGAGTGGGTATGATAATCATGATGAGAATATATTATGGGGAGTGGTTTGTATCTTTAATATATTTTTGATTCTCCAAGAATGGAGGTTGGAATGACTTGGAATCCATCCCAGAACCTCCAGAAATGATAGAAATTGTTTAAGGTAGAGTTGAGTTGACTTAGGGTAAAGTTAGTTGATTTTGGGAATTTTTAATCTGTATTTTTGAATAATTAAACATGAATACATCATTCCCTTTATAAAGTTGCATGGATTTCCAAATCATGTTCCAAAATGATGTTCCACTTTTCTAAGGAGTGCATGGTTACTATTAATTAGGTTCACGTTTTGAAAAAACATATTCCATCCATGAAATGCCTCTATGTCTGGGTTTATATGGTTTACATGGGTAGGGGAAAACAGTCTAGGAAAACCAATCACCAATAATGAACTATAAATAACCCATCCAAAAACATAGAAATTTCAACCAAATAAACCCAAGATAAAACCCAAAATATATATGCTCAAAACAAGGAAGAATAGTACCTACATATAATCTCGAGACATCTCCAGAAAAGTTCTAGATCTTAAAATATCCCAACCATATAATAATTGTTCCTAGAGATTTACTCACAAGTATATCAGGATTCTATGTCCAAATGATTGGACCTATGAGCCCTCACATCTTCTTCTCTCTCCCAAGATTCCACTAAAACATAGCCTTGTGGCCAAAATATATAAACTAACCACACTACTTTTCCCAACCACACATTCTCACTGGGATGCAAAAAAACATATCTGATGCTCCTAAAAGGATGCATAAGTATCAAGCTCAACATCAACCACATCAATCACATGAGAAGGTTTGGTTTGATACTGCCGAAGTTTGGAAACTTGGAAAACATTCTGCATAAAACTAAACCTCCTTGGAAGAGACAATCGATACACCAATGTCCTAATTATCTCCACAACATCAAATGGTCCAAAAAACCTATAGGCCTACATTTGTGGCTTTTGAATCCTATAGTAACCCAATCTAGGTGACACCCAATGGAAAACATGATAACCCACTATAAATTGATGTGGTTTTCATCATCTATGGGCATAAACATTCTATCTTATCTATGTTTTATCCACAAATTTCGGAATTAGCTGAACCTATTCTAACATCTTCTGCAAGAAACATGCTCCCAATATATATAAATCACCTGCCTCCATCCATCATATAGGTGATTTTCATGGCCTACCATGAATTTCATCATATGGTTCCATCGGAATAGTCTCCTAATACATTTTTTTATCAGCGAACACAATGAGCGCAAAGTGATTCTTCCATAACCCACCAATTTCAAGATCACATGATCATAGTATACCCTCAAAAACATGTATAGCATGATCTGACTTCCCATATGTCTATGGGTAGAATGTTGTAGTCAATAAAACAAATGTTACAGGAAACTTATACAATCCCTTCTAGAATCATGAAGTAAAGAGTGATTTATGGTCTAAAACAGTACTCTATGACACCCCTTATAGATGTAATATCTTTTAAATATAGAAATATCTGAATTTCTCCACAGAGAAAGTCTCTTGTATAGTCAAGAAATACACTAATTTAGTCAACTAATCCACAATCACCCAAATATAGTCATTATTCTGATGTTTCCTTGGGATACCCACCATATATTAAAGGTTAATGTCATCAAACTCCCATTATAGAATGGTAAATAGATATTGAAAACAACCGGGTCGATGATTCTTAGCCTTCACATGTTGATAGGTGTGACATCATGTCATGATCCCTAGTATATCCTTTTTCATAACCATTGACCAAAACTGTCTTCACAGGTCGTTGTAAATTTTGGTTATACACGGATAAAACACCCACTTCAAGGAATGAAATTCTTGTATCACATCTTCCTTCCTGATAATTGTTATAATAACCAGATTACTACCATAGATGAACTCAATATCATCTATAGTCTGAAATGAAGGTGAATCCCCACATTCAAGGCTTTCCCTTAAACACAAACATTCCACATCCTCATTCAATCACTTCTTAATCTGGATCTAAATTGTATAATCCACTGAAACTAATATGAGATTTATCTTTTACAACCCATACTAATCCACAACATGCATCACAGTTAGTAAATTCATCATTCTCTACTCGCAACTAGACTCTAGAACTTACTAAGTATGTTCTTTGCTACTTCATGGTTCAGTAAAAAAACATTCCTTCCCTAGTGTATAAGCTGGCTCAAAATAAAATATTTTATAAACATAACCCATCATCGATACTTAATATTTAAATTTCATTATGAAAATATATACATTAATCTATTATGATCAGTATACATTGAAAATTTTTCACCTAATAGATAATGTCACCAACACATCAAATGATAAATGAATGAAGTTACTTCAGGGTCTTGCATAGGGTAGTTCTGTTCATGTGGCTTCAATTGTCATAAACAATATTCTATAACTCGATCTACCTACATCAACACTACTCCATGAACAATACTAGAAGCATCACAATACTCTATATACTCCTCACATGGCTCGAGTAGGATCATGAATTATGTCATAGTCAAATGATTCTTCACCTCTGGGAAGGAAATATCATATTCCCCAGACCATTCAAAAAAACCATATTATTAAATCCTAAATGTCATATTTCTAGAGAGAAAATTCATAAATGACTCTCCGATAATAGCATAAAAATCCAAGAAAAATATGTATATCAAAAACATTCTTTTGATTCTCGCAAAAAATCACTACCTGAAATTCCTTTGGCTCCACTGAAACACGTTCCTCTATGATTATGTGACCCACTATGTGTACCTAATCAGTCCAATGATAAAACTTTTATATCATAGTGTATAGATGACTCTATCTCAGTGTACTTAGGATGATGTTGAGATGTTGGGGATTATCTACAAGAGTATTGAAGTATGCCATTATTTCATCCATAAATACAACCACTAACTAACCCAGGTACAGGTAGAATATTTTTTCATCAAGTCTATAAACACTACTGGTGAATTCATCAACCCAAATGGCATTACAATGAACTCATAAAGGCTATAACTACTTCTGAAGGAAGTCTGAGTTATTTTAGAAAGTTGAAATCTCAACTGATGACAACCCAATCTCAATTCATTATTATATAAAATACAAGATCCCCTTAACTAATCAAATATATCATCAATAGGTGGAAGAGGATACTAGTTCTTCACATTCATCTAATTCTAACTCTCATAATCAACACATAATCATAGAGTCTCATTAACCTTCTTAGAAATAGAAAATTGAGAACCCCAAGGAAATGTACTTAGAATGACAAAACTGTTATCCATAAACTCTTTCAGTTGAGTCTTAAGCCCTTGAAGCTCTATTGGTTCCATTTTTAAGGTGGAATAGAAACTGGCTCAACCCCAGGAATGAGGTTAATTGTAAACTACATGTCTATCCTAGGTGGTAGCCTTGATAATTCCTTCAGAATCACATCTTATAACTTGTACATTATGATTATAATGACATAATTGTTTACACCTCCATCATCCAACAATATACTAGAAACCTAGTTAGTGAGCTCCCCCAGTTGCTGATGAACTAGCCCTACATGGCCCCTATTGATATAACACTCTCCTCGACAAATAAAATTATCACCTTGAGGGTATGTAAAGGTACTCTAATTCAATAAAAAACATTGTAGGCTCGGTAAATGACTAACCAATACATATCCATAATTATATTGAATCCTTATATATCATGAATGTATAGATCATAATGAAAATGTCACTTCCCATCCTCAACAGATCACCCCTTGCATAAGCAGATGTCTCTCGACCGTACTCCCAATGATGTACCCATTATCATTACCCAACTCAAAAACTCCACTCCCTAGATTAAACCATTCACAACATGTGATAATATAAGATAATGAGATGTAAAAGTATCAAATAAGTCTCCAGATAGTATAGAAGATAGATAATAGTACCTCTAACTGTCAATGGTCCAACCTTGTTGTCCACAAGTAATAATGGAAATACAAGAAACTATCCTTCCTATCTTCCCTATGATGCAGTCTAAATCCCCTGAGCTATACCACTATAATATTATGGGAACTCTTTCCTAGAAGTACCATGTCTAAAACCTCTACCATCAGAGCCAGTGAAACACCAACTACCAGATAGATACAGTGTATATGATCCCTTTCTCGAACCCTGGTTCTGCCAAGATACTCCACTATAACCCATCTATCATGGGTTCTTGTATAACCCCTGTAGATGTCACATCCTTTAGTAGGCTCAAAACTCTACCAGTGGTCTATGATAGTGTCTATGAATGTGACATGTCCTACTATACTAGTGAGAGGTTGCTTGGGAAAGGTCTTGTGTAAGCGACTCTTCACCCTCTCCGCTCTTCTTTTTATCACCCTGGTTGGCAATATTATAAGACTCATCCTAAAATTGGAAGACATAACTTAGAATAATTTAGAAAAAACTACATATCCTCCACCAGAATCCTCTTTAAGGTTCCCCTCATATATTAGAGCCTTATTTACAACTTATAAAAACTTCTTCATATTAAATATGTTAACATAAGTCTTAATTTTACATTTAAGACCATGTTAAAACTATTTTTCAATAGTAGACTCATCCCCATCAATACAATAAAAAATCACTAAAAATAATTGAATCATATAGAATACTCTATCATAGAAAATCTCCCCTCAGTCAACCTCATAAACTCAACTGCTCTCTCTTACTGGTGCATGTCAAGGTAAAAGTTCTCCAATAACTTATCCAAAAATTCCTTCTACTCCACACTGCCCAACTCATCATCCTAGGTGTGGATGTCCCACCAATTCTTCTCCTAACCACATAACATACAATATTCCAACTTGACCCTTCTCTCTATTGGAGTATCTAAGTGGTCATGTTTAGTTTGGATAGACTCAATTAAAAGCATGAATTCCACAGATCCACCCTCTCTGGTAAACATCGGGGAGAGCTATAACTGAAAATAACATGTCATGTTTTATATAATCTTCAAAACCAACCATGGGTATCTCTCCATGAACTACATAAATCGAGAAACTTTTTCAGGGAACATCTCTATAACTTCCTCACTCGATAATATCTAGGCCTTAGGTGTCACTACTAGTGGATCATTTCTATCCAAAATGTTTTTCTTTATCTAAATAAGAGTTCTGATGGAGGCATATCTCTTCAATTTCAAACACATGTATTTAGACACCTAAAACCACTTTAACACATTTACATAATAGGTATTCACAATAATCCATAATAGTTTATTCCCCCCCAAGTCTTACGATATTGTCAAAACCAAGGAAATATCACTACCCTTAACCATCCTACATCTAGGTCATGGTTTTCAAAAGGTAAAATCATTCTCATTATTCAATTTTCTCATTATACATCAATTTATTCCCATATTGAGTCATTTTAAAACATTAAAATTATATTATGCATTTTTTAGTTCAATTTCATTAGTAAAACATTTCAATTTCAAAAATCTACCAAAACCCCATTTTCCCCTGCATGCATAGAATGATGTATGTCACAAAGTAACCATAAGTGACTATAGTGATTTATAAAATCTCAAATACCCTGTCAGACCAGTACAAGAGTAAAATCCTATAAAATATCAGAAATAAGAATCACAACACATATAAAGTGGATCAATATAGTTGAAATAACATCCAACTATGACAACAAAATTCAATAAAAAAATCTCACCCAGGGTACTTCAGTTTTCCACCATACATGGGTTATCTAATCCCGTTGATGAGATCATATCAAAGTACAAAATAATCCTAACATCTAGTATACCTTCCCTAAATATTAGGACAAAAAAATGAAAATAAAACTTCTTTGATACCACTTTGTGACATCCTGACTTAGGTGCCACACACATGTACCCCGATCCAGTTGGCCACAAGACCTATGGCGTGCCTTTTCATGTTCTCGAGTCTACTGACTACTATAGAGGGTCTAATATTTATCATCGGGAGAATATAACCTCTTTATAAAAGTATAATAATAAATTATGTAAATAAACAATTTCCAAATGATATAACCATAACCAGGATAATATCATTATCACACGATGAATAACACAGGAACACAATATCCAAGACTAAAGTAGTATATTTAACATGCCAAAATATGTGTCAAGTGTCTAATAAAATCCCAAAATAAAAGCACTAACAACTCCAAGAGGGTCTGGAAACCATATTCAATTCCCTCATCCATTTGGAAAAGGTATCATTCCCCTATCCTATCCAGAAAACATGAATTTTATTCAGGAACCGATCAACCATCAAGAGTATGGTGTGAGTAAAACTCAGTAGGTCACCACCAATAGTGTCTAAAATAATAATCATACAATAAAAGTGAATTTAGTTATATAAATGACAAAATATATGCAATAATATAAACATTTTACATAGTCATGTATTCTTTATTTAACCACATAAACCCTCAGGTTCCCAAGGACATATGAACCCTCAATACCTGCTTCATCTCATTCCAAAGTCTAAACCATAACACATATTCAATTACAAAATCCTTATAACACATTGGATTTCAAGATATTTCTAATTTTAATTCATATCATGACTAGTTATACCATAGTTCAACGCTAACATTTTGGGCCAAGAATATCATGGCTCATACCCTCGTCGTACTTAAAGCAACTGTATGTATCCCATAACCCATTTATCAAACTGTCACCCATGTGGAATTTTTAGATAGTAGTTTTTCCCCCACTCATTATAAAACGCAACACACAATTGGTATTTTGAAGTAGAATTCTTTTTCCCACACTCATTATCACATCCATCACACAAGTGGGATTTTGAAGTACTAGTTCGTGTCCCACACTCATTATTACATGAAATAATTTGGGACTAGAACACAATTTCCATAACCCAATGGGAATTTGAAGCATAATTACATGTCCCACAACCCGTTTATCATTAACTTTCAATATATCACACATATCACATTTTACAAGGTTAATCAATATTAACCCTATCATCAAAATTTCACATCATGTTATACCATTTCCAATATCATACCAAACATGATTCAATAGTTTATTCACATTGAATAATATGAAAATTCACCATTAAAACATTTATAAACATTTCATCATATATCCAATAAACCCATTAATGTTAATCCAGACATCTCATAATTCCTCTTGTTAATTAATTCATAAACCCATTAATTGACTAATTACACAAACCCCTTAATTAACCAAATCAACATTCAATTGATCAGTCAGTTCCACAATAAAAACATTCCATTAATTAATTTACTAATTAATTAATCCAATTCCTCTAATTGTGTAATAAAAATCACTAAAATTCAATTATCTTTTACTCAAATCATTTCTGGATTAAATTGAAAATAAATTTTTCAATTTCATGATTCCAAAAATTAATTAATAAAATAATTTCTTCATTTCGTGATTCAATTTTCAAACATTAAAATTTAAATTTCACAAAACATATACATAATTTTAATTCAAGACTATTGAAATTTATTTTAGAACACCTACATTAAAATTGATGATGAACGCTCACCAATGGAGATCCCCAATTTAAGTTAGACAACAAAGATCATGATGAAAAATGATATACAGATCTGAAACCAGGATTAAAAAACAAGTGGATTAGATCCCTAAAATCCTATTTCAAGATCTATTACTATTATAAGTATAAAATTCATTTAAAGGATGAGATAAATATGGGAGATATAAGGGAAACAAATTAAGATTAGAGTCTCATTCCAGGAGAGGTGAAGATATTCTATCCAAGATTTTATTCGCAATGAATAGAGGTTGGAATTCCTTAGAATCCATCCTAGAACATCCAAAAATGAGAGTAAATATTTTGGGTTCAGTAGGGTCGAATTTGGGTAAATTTTGGGTTTTTTAGGAATTTTAAATCTGATTTTCTGAAAAATTAAACACTTGTTCACAATTTCTTAAGTGATATATCCTTCCTTTCTAAATCGTATTCCAAAACCGTGGGCCTCTTCTAGATCAAGGTCATGGTTACTCCAAAGAGGTTGAACATTTGGAAAAACTATGCACTAGCCATTAAACTCCTCTCAATATAGGGGTCCATCGCTGTCTATAGAAGGGTTTTTGGTTTTGGAAAACTATGCGCCAACCATGGATTTCCCAAAAATGTTCTAAAAACATACAAATTTCACTAAACTCACCCAATATAAAACCCAAACCTGATATTCTAAAAACAGGGAAAAAGCATATATGTATATGTGCTTGAGATATCTTCATAAAATGTTGGGATCTTACATTATCTCATCCAGATCAAATGAGATATAGAAATTTATCCAATTTATTTGAGGTATATAATGGTACTAACCATAAAATAATGACAAATCATAGAAATTTATTCTATGATTTAATGATATTATTAATAATTCTATGGTAGCTTAATTAACCCAGGAAAGAAGAAACAGGTATCTAAAAAGCTTTATCATAAGCAGATTATAAACCACCCATATAAATAATTTTGATAGTATCATTTTATAATATCTCTATGGACGAATAATAAATAGTAAATGATATTAAAAAATTTGAAAAATCCTTTGATAAGAGCATTAGAATCAAAATTTTATGAACAACCAGAAATATCATTTTCTTTTAATAACATTTATATTAAAATAAAAAATTAATATAAAATTGGAATACATATTCTTTTGAAAAATCCATGATAAATTAGAGAGGAATATTCATTATGAAATATAGTTATAAAATATGGAAATCATTCATGTGTAAAGAGTTCAAAAGTAATTTTTTTAACCTTTTGAAAAGAGTGTAAAGGATAGAAAAAACAACCACTTTGAAAATGTTAAAAGGATGTTCCTTCTGAAAAGAAAATAAACTAAATTGATTAATTCCTTAAGAAATAATATTTTTAGATAAAATTATATACATTTACAAAATTATTAATATATAGTTAGAAATTAAATATTCCCTATAGGAAAGTAGAGATAAGGTTGGTTTCTATTATATACATCGCGTTTAATGAATTGTGAACCAAAGTGGAAGTGAAATTGTATAAAGACATGTAAAATTCATGAAAAAAACAAATGATAATAAAATATATGTGGTTTTATATAGGATTATTATATCATCTTTTCAAACATATGCTCAATTATAATAATCATGAATTCTATATGAGATTGGAAGGAAAACCCTTAACTTTAATCATAACTTCCAAATAGGCACTTTAAACTCATGTATAATAGACATAAAATTATTAATAATTTTTTTAATAACCTCTTTCATATAATTTACCATATAAAATCCTCAATTATAGTCATTAATTACAGAAATATTAGTTATTTAATGTTTATTTTAAGGATTATATTTTAATAATTTAGATTTTTCTGTACAGGTTTCGTAATGGCTATGTCGGTCTTCATTATTGAATAAAACATTACTCATTATAAAATTGTTCAAGTTAGTAGAATAATTTTTTTCTAATGATTTATTCAATCCCAAATTCATTTTATATAATTTATTTTTATGGTTTGCGAGAATGCAATTCATGATGAACATTTTTTTGTTAATTTACTGACAACCATTTGTTAGTTTATAATGAACCTTTAATATTATTTCATTATGTAAAAACCTTATTCATGGAATATATTAATACTCAGTATCATATATTATTATTATTATTTCATTTTTACCAATAACAGGTGAAAAGGTTGATATTTTTATAGCATCATTCATGTAGGTGGTTGAACAAACTAAAACATGAACATGTTATATTAATGAATTTTTAACAGTATAGAATTATTTAATAGTAGTATAATTTTATCAGAAATATAATGCTGTTAATATAAAATCATTATAGTGTAATACTAAATTTTTAAATAGTGTACATGAGAACATAATTGAAAAATAAGGGAAAAACTAAGATACTTGTTGAATTCTCTCCTTCTCGGAATGGGTTCTTTTATAATGAAGGATTTAAGCTTCCTTCATTGAACCAAATATAAAATATTTCATATAAGTATGAATAATGGAATACATGGATTAGAATTCAACGAATAACCTAATGGTTTGTATAATTTTTAAGGGGTAGAGGAGGGGTTCTTTTATAGGTGAGTTTCTTATGGCATTATCCGAAAATATTCATTTCTTAAGGGGAATGTTTCAATTTTAAAGATAAGTTGTATAAAATCTTGAAAATAATGGATAGGTAATATAGTTTGGTCAATAAATACATAATAAACATATTTAGATATAGTTTTTAATGATATTTTTGGCCTTTAATGCTTATTTTAACCCCTTTAACCTCATTATATCATTACTCTAATTACTCAATTTTTAACTCGGAATCTTATTTTTTGTGTCTAAAAATAAAATTAATCTCTTTATATATTTTTAAAATATTTAATAAAACAATTACATCATTTAATATAAGTCAATTTATAAAAATGTTTTATTTCAATTTTACATGAAAACATAAAATGTACAAATTATATTATTGGATAGAAAAACAAATTCTTAAACTTTATGTGTTCATAATACTATTTAATATTAGTTAATGTTTAAATGAGTGTTAATATAAATTTTTATTCATTAAATCATAATATTATATTCATAATTAAAAATGTATACACGTGATTTTTTATCTTAAAAATACATAATAGATAAAAATATAGTTCTTTCAAAAATATAATTTTTTAACATTACATAATTTTAAAAACAACCCATTAAAATATATATTGATCTACTAAAAAATTAGTTTTATCAATGAATAGGTATTAAAATAATTATTTTAAATTTATAAATACATCATATCAATTTTGGATAATAATTATAATATTTAATGAATAATAATATATTTTTCTAATAAAATATTGTAACTAAATATTATATTTTCATTTCATTCAAAAATTAAAATATTTTTAAATACACAACATACCCATTAGATATACCCAAAAAAATGTTTATCTAATGACCATTTTTTCAAATAATCATATTTCCAATGTGAATATTTCCAAAGACCATATTTACAACAATTACATTTTTTAATATATAAATCTTTATATATATTAATTAGAACAATTAATTATATTCATTAAATTTTTGCTCAAAATTTATATTATATTTCATATTATCTTGTTTATTTAAATAGTTACAATCGAGGTTATGATCATTAAAGTAAACTGTGAAGAAAAGGATTGCAATTTTTTGATATTTTTTTTCTTATTCTTTTATTCCACTTCTTCTTTTCTAAATGTTATTAATTTCTAATTTTCAAATTTTCTTAATGTTTAGATTATATTGTAATATTTTATCTTAATAAAATGAAAAATGGTTTATTTCAGTTCACTGTTTCATGTGAATTAATCTATACAACCTTACATCTATTTCAAAATATACATATTAAAATTGTAGTGTGTCCTATTCTACCCTCTTAATAAAATGTCACCCTATAAATTTTATTACTATGATGAAAACAAATGAGTTTAAATCTACCTCATTACATCTTTATATTCCCATATTTATTTCTAAGATTTTTGATTCCTTTAAAGATATTTATCGAGGTTTGTATTCATATATCAGACTACTTTATCTATATGATCATAGATTTCTATTAGTTTTTCCCATTTCAGATATCATGTTTTAGTTTAACTCCCACTAAGTATAGTTTATATAAAGGGTTAGGTATGTAATTAATTAAAATTAATTCATGGAACACATATTATATTTAAGATATGTTTGGTGCAATTAGAAGACAATAAGATACCATCACAATAAGATCGATGATTTTAAAGTGTGGAATTTATCTATGTGATTCCCTAATAGGGATCACTTTTTCCAGGTTAAGGAATTCCATTGAGGCCTCATATGTACCTCCCTTTACGCAAGAGACTACCGACTTGTGTCACAGTACTAAGATGAAACATATGGAGACTATTCCCTTGGTAATAGATAACTAATAATAGAATTTAATAACTAAATAAATAATCAAAGTAAATAGTAGAAAAAAATATGAAAATAATAAATAACAACATCAATCCATGATAAAATAATATAGCATGAACTATTCAATACAAAAGTCAAAAGATATTCCCACATCAGTAAGATCCATATACAATAAAAGAAATGTAAAAATAACAAAATGAGGTTTCTCTATAATAGATCTCGAAAAGTGTCCGGGCATCGCTTGGACAAACCTTCTCCCCATGTACAACATACCTAAGAAAAGCTCATTCCTTCATTTTAATCCATGAAAAAAAAAGAGTCTTCATGCACACCAATATGCTCATTAAGGGAGTGATTATAAAACTCGTATAACACCACCAATTCGTACTTATCATAATAACAATAGGTCATAAAAAAGTGTATACAATCATGAAATATTAATTAATCAATAAACCTACAATCTATGGGCTATAATGTGCTAAACAGGCTTCCATGAACCCTGACTCTACCTACATATGTTCATTTATTAAAGAAATAGCATGTAGAAATTCCATAGAATAAGTACCCCATGGAATGTGCCTAATCATAGTTCACCTCCTCATTAAGTGCCCTAACACATCCCTATAGACTCTAGGAAATTAAATCATTTCACATTGGCTTGTCTTGTACCTCAGGAGGTCAAACAATCACACCATTCATTCCTTGAACACTTCGAGGAGGCTATATTCATGTCCATTGTCCACCGTAATATGTTCTAGAGAATCCAAAAACATGTTGTCACACCCCCTATATTTAATTTTAGGTCACATTCAAACATAATAAAAATATTACCATTTGTTGAAAACCACCAATCAATTGCACCTCATCCTAACACCTCCCTAATAAATGCCACCATCATTTAAACTATACATTATCCAACCATCCCTCTCACAATATTCATCCTCATAACTTGACCAAAACATATTGCACATGGTTTCCCACACATCTAATGTCAATATATTGTGTATCAATCAAGGTCAACATATTCCATCTCTATAATATAAACACTAAATTTAATAAGAACACTGATAATATAAGTGATTAAAACACCCAAGCCTTTATTCCTCTAAATCAAGTCTTTATAGCCCTTCCAGATCCCGAATAGTTCATTCAATTATCATTTTCCTAAGATCAATGTCATCTCATTAAAACCCATACAAGGCTCTCATTCATATTTTTAGGGCTCACAGTCAAGGGGGTTCACTACACAAACCCATAAGTTATTAACCCTAGATACACTATACTTTTTTATCCAAATTGGCTGATTAAATTCCAAAAAAAAGTTATAAATTATTAATTTAAAAATTCATATGTGAGATTCATTCATCAATTTCATGGTTCACATGAAGAACTCCCCGTCTAAGGATCCTAATCTGTCAATATAGAACACACCCACTCATAATAACATAAAAATAAGAGCCCTCGTAAGGATATACACATATTCTCCTAAAAATAAAAGTATAAAATTTTATATAATTATCTTACTATGTCAAATACATTATACCTCAAGAAAAATGTATCTTAATCACCTAGAATCACCACTTGAATCAATACAAACACTCTAAATTCATAAAACATGGACCTGGAATTCAATTATTATGGTTTTCCTCAATATAAAAAAGAAACATAGGTAAATAGGGCCATTTAGTGCATGGATAGAATTATACTCACCACTATGAAACAAATTCGATGAAAGGAACATCAAATTCCTGAGAGATGGAGAAGATGGAGAAGAAAACTTCAAAGGGGGCCCCATTGGTGTATGGTTTGTATAGTGTTAGGGGAGAAAAGTGTATAAGAAATTTGGGAGTACAAGTTTGGAAATTACCCATATTCCATTTATTAAAAAAAACTACCCAAAACTCCACCAGCACACCACTGGTCCTTGTCATCTTGTTTGTGGAATCTCAATGCTCAACTGGTGGCCCCTATAACATTATTCATATTACAGGCTCAAGCTCGCTTCATTCGAGTAAAACTTCAGAGATCCGTAACACCTCCAATGGATACAAACCACCAAAAAACACACCCACATATCAAATCCAAATAGTAATTAACCTTCAAAAATAAAAGGCCATTAAAAAAAACCCTTCTAGTGGGTTCTTATCCTTGAAAAGTGTTTATATGTTTCTCTAAAAAATAACCAGACCTATCATCTTGAATAGATAACTCCCAAAACTAGATCATTTTTTGGATATTTCTATACAATCATGAACCTATGCAAGAGGCGCTACCTTTCCCTATATAACTTTTCTAATCTCAGTCCAAACATGTTTTGGATGCTCTTTAAGATATCAAAATGATTCTAACATAGATTTATCACTAATGACTCTGCACATTGGGATCCTCTCATATCATCAACCACAGTACTAATTTTTTGTTTTCCCTGGGAAGTTTTCCAAAAATGACACATCATTATGAATTATCTCATGATTCAACTCTATAAACATCCAAAAAACTACTATGATTCCATTGGATGACATCCCAATGGTGCATTCCTCACCCTATTGGTCTGAATCTCCATCCCAAAAATAAAAACCTCTAATCGATAGTCACACAAGGATATCGCTCATTCATTCATATAACTAAACATCTTACATGCTTTTGAATTTTACAGCCTTTACCTACCCATGAGTTAGGTCTCCGGCACATTATTCATGATGTGCACGTAGGAACTTCCATTCTGACTGACCCACAGTTATGAACTCACCTCAACCCCAGTTAAAAACTAGAATACACTAGCACAGCCAACACTTCCTCGAATAGGTTCACATATTCATGGAAATACCCATCAACTATTTGGGTCTATCACTCACTATAGTTGGGTATTCCTATAATTCATATACCAACACATTGAGCTACCAAATCATGTAATCTTTCTAAAAACCACAATCCACCAATCTCACTAACAAACTTAACCTGTGTCACCAAATCATAATCCACAACATAATTTTTGAATAAAACTTCTATAATACAGACATTTAGAAAACATATGCATTACACAACTCATCATTTACTTCCACCCATTTCAAATAATAATAGCATTCTTTCGTTAGGATACTCTGATAAAACCCACTATACTTGCAAACCTCCACCCAAGGTGATAATATTGTGTCATAAATTGCAAATGGATTATCATACCTTCATTATTTAGGACAATCCTAGGTCATAAACTAAGTTATAACATCGTATAATTTCTTCCTAATGCACAACACACATCCTCTATACAGCTCTAAACACCAATCCAAGACACACTAAATTTTCTCTAAAAACCCATTTTAATTCTTGAACTATTTAAACCACATCCTGACATATATTCTTGACATGGTTTCCACCACAGCACATACATTTATACATAATAGAACTACTTGATCTTTTTATAGATGACTTCTCTTAAAGTTTCTCTCCCTAACCTTCCAATTCACAATCATCTCTTGAACATGAAGCCTCAACACCCAAGTCATCTTCAAAGTGTTCAATTCTCACACTAAATTATGAACTAAAATCATGGTTCAAGTCTATGTTTCAATCCTAGAACAACCTATAAAATAGTCATTCTCCACCCATAAGCACTGATGCATATCTGATTCGACTCAGCCATGGATCACACAACCACTCTCCCCTAGATGAACTCACCACTTAGAGGTGAGAAGATTCACCATATAGCCACTCCCATGGTAGTTAACTAAGACAATACTCATCATAGGAACTACAAATCACACCAGATTATCTCAAAGAAACCAGCCACCGGTATCACATGTTACTGGAAGACTGCTCACCTGAAGTCCATTTTCAAATGAACTTTTTAAAAACCCAATGTTCTTCAATCCATGTATCAAAAATAATAAAATACATTTCAACATGTTTCTACAAGAATATCATCCCCCATCATGTCTCACATGCTCTGATCTACCTAATGACCAAAGAGACTCATCTCATTCCAAGTCCAAAATTTGGGATTCAAGATGAAACAGTGAACTAAAACATCAACCCTACACAAAATACCCTATATAAAAACCTATTTTAGATCCCATTAAAGTACAAAACTCATAGTTCACACTATGGCCCACCATATCCAACAGGACATAAACTTATGACTGGTATATTTTCCTAAAAGAAACAATTGAGTTTTTCCCTAGGATCCAGACAACCCAAAATAAGGAAAATGTTCTATTCTATACTAATAAACCATCACCACATAATCTATCCACAACATTAGTCATGAACTACCCTGAACCTAGTACCATATCATCCCACTCGATTTCTTCTCAAGGAATGTATAATAACCCACACATAAGTTGCATGCAGCATGTGAATCCTAGCCATACCACTAACCATCATAGAACTAATGGAGGAAAAATACAACCATTTCTCTAAATTGTTAGAATTACAGATCTCTCACTGATATTCACATCTCAATAGTCTAGGGAAACACCTCACAACATTTAATCTAACCCATGGGTCTCTAACTAGAACAACACCTCACTAACCAAACTACAAGAGAGTTTAAATCTAGTTCAAGTATCACTCAACTACTTTTTTTCTATAACCCCACTCTACTAACTCTTAAGAGATCTAGAAAACCATCACATGGTAACAAAGAATCCATCCACCCCTTTCGAGAGTCCATCACAAACTAATGCCTTGAAGAAAACTAGTCTACCACAATAGTGCCCATCCACTTGGTGAGTCTATTATTTATCCATGAAACCATTATAAATTCCTCCCATTAGTCCATAATTATCTTAAAACATATCAATAGAGCTTCCCCAAAATGGTATCAGAAACACTTCATGAAAACCTAGTTTAAAAGAGACAAATAGACCTCATAAAAATATCATCTAAATAATCCAAACCATTTACATCAATTCCAAATACAATTTATAAACCACCTTTCCCACCAAAAATTTGGTTAACCACATTAAAATCACTTGAAAAATATTCAAATACAAATCCCCTTTATATAAAAAAACCAACAAAACCACCATTTTTTCACTTAAACCCATTCTCTAAAAGTCCAACACTTTACCCAATTTTATTGAAAAATAAGGAAAATATCATTTAAAAACAAAAAAACATTTTTGACGAACCCTTGAAATATTTTCACAATCACATGGAATCCAAAAAAAACTAAAGAAACCAAAATCTATTTAAACCCCATTTAAAACATTTTATGCCAAGTGAGTTTACCTTTTAAATCATTTTAGAAACTCAAGAAACAATTACATACCAAAGGAAAGAATACAAAACATACTTAACTTCCAACTTGAGGCTCAATTCTACATCATTAGCACATATATAATGCACTAAGTCACATGTCCATAAATATATCACATGTAACATTAGTAAGATAAATTAATTAAATGTCACCTCTAATGAATTTATGAATACACTGAATATATTATTATTGTAATTTAATTAATTTAATCCTCTATTAACCAAAATAAACCAAGTATGTGACGTATAATCCTATGTTCCTAGAAATGATTCATGAAATCATCCACTTTTAGAAATTAGGCCATGTGTTAAAATCACATTTAGCATAACAAAAAAATCAATTGCATCACTAGAGTAGGAGTCGATCAATAGAAAAGAGAAAACCAAAATAGATATCCCACACCTATAAATGTGGAATTACCTTATGAATTGGTTAGATACTCTTAATAAAGTGTTTTATTCCTAGTTCTAAAAATTCCTTATCTTTTATCTACCAATTCCTAGACAGTTATACAAAATAAAAATATTACTAGTTCTATTTTTTATGCCCTGAACCACATCATTCAACCCAGGACGATGGGTTACAAGGTTTCCTCCTAAAAACCTCCCCATATGAAAAAAGAATATGTTGTAAAAAATAAGGTCTTAATAGAAATATTGGGATAATATACCCTCTATAACAAGTAACTAATTTGATTACATAATTACATAATAAATAATTTCATTAAATAGAAAAGATAAATTAAGATGTAATAAAAAAACAACATCACGTCATGATATAACAATAGGTCATAAAATATCTAGTACAACATTCAATAGAGTTCCACACATATATAAGATCTATATAAAATAAATGATAATAAAAAAATAAAATAAGCATCTCTAAAACTGATCCCAGAGACTTCCCTAACGTCGCCTCAACCGAAATTCTCCTCCAGTAGAACACCCCTAATCAGGGCCCCTTCCCTCATCAGAATCACTGACTAAAAGAGGCCACACATTACTCAAGACTATTATAGAGGTTTTGGGTATATAACTAATAGTAAAGTACTAATTATTTATCAGTATAAACACATAAGGTCATATAAAATTTTATGTACTGAAGAAAAATAACTACATTAATAAATAAGTAATCTTTCATGTCTTTATGAACTAACTAGGATTGCAAGAAACTAGATATACCAGATTTAGCTTATTTATAGAAGAAATGGTTTATTCAAAACTCTATAGAAAAATCTTCCCATCACCAAAACCTAATCATAGTTCATGACCTCATCAAGTACGTTGACCAATACCCACAGAATCTAGGGGGGATAATCAGGTCACCCTGACTCGTCATGCATGTTTGTAGGACAACCAATCAAATTACAACATCATCTAAAACACTATGTTGGCCACATAAAAACACACCATCACATCCATATGGGATATGGGGAATCCAAATACACTCCAATCCAACAATTCATGTTACAGATAGGTCACATGCATGCGCATGCTTAGGAATCACATGCATTTAAAACTATCATTCAATTATACTCCATCCCGATGACTACCTCAAGATAGACACCATCATCCAAACTATACCTCATCATAATTTCCTACTCATGATGGACATCATCGCAAATGTTTCAAACCAAATCACTCATGGTTTTCCACACATTGCATGCTATGCTAATCCATATATCCCAGGGTTTACACATACAAACTCAAGAATCCAAACACTAACTCGCATAATAAATCTAAGAGAGCAAGAAAATACATCATCCATTCCCCATTCCACATACCCAAGTACTTTTATCCCTTATTGGGCCCAAATGGCACTCTCCATTCACGTTTTACTAAGTTTATAGTCAGAGAATTATATATTTTACAAGGCTCTTATTAGTTTATTCCACAGTGAAAACTAAAGTGGTTCATGAACCAAACCCCTAATTCAATTTGATTAGATGCACAAGACTCAATTGATACAAAAAAAAATTTATTATAATAAAAAATTTCCAAGTATATATCCATAATAGAATTTATAATATATTGATTTCTTTTTTATTTTCATTGGTCATAGTTTCTACTCTTCCTCAACGAAGTCAAATGCATCGATACACAACTCTCTTGATCATGCTAACAAAAAAAGTAGAGGTATTATAGGTCTACACACAAACACAGAATGAATAACACTTAATATTCCCAAGATATGAGTGTCCAAATATCTATAAATGGGGTCCCCTATAAGAAATTAGTTTTTATAGGGATTGGGGAGAAGAGAAGAGAGAAAATATCTGGATATAAGGAGCAAATTATTCCCTTTACTTCATTAAAAAACATACAAAAACTACATTATCTAGCTAGTGATCCTTGACAGCACAGTGGGATTATGTTCAACCCAACATCTTGTCGATGGAACCTCACTGGCTAGTTGATATCCCCTTTAGTATCATTCATACAATTAGATTGGGTTACCTTCCTCTTGAATATACTCTTGAGCTACATGAAAACATTGGTGTTTTAAAACTATCAAAAAACACACCCTTTAACAAAACCAAATAATAAAACACATTATAAAATATTATGGTGCTATAATTTAGGGATAAAAAAACCCTAATTCCTAAATATTATAACCCTCTTTCATGTGTATACTCTAAGGAATACATTATCTCTGACATCAATCTACATAATTCATTGATGATTACAAGAATATATCTTCTATAAACTTTGGTTAGTTTTAATGTGTCCCTAAATGGGTTTAATCATCTCTAGAATATTTTGTGGTGATATTAGCCCTAAAATGTTATGCTCATAAAATCTATCCTAACAAGTAAGTATTTTACACCTATTTCTATTCATGTCTTCATATAGTTCCATTAGAATTCCTCAATGGAAATTGTATTATATCATAACTCTATTAAGGGGAATATTTTGATCCCAACCTCCTTTGAAATCCATTGATCAAGATATCAACATATTTTCTAGAGTTTGAATACTCTGTTTTGAATAATAATCATACTATTGATGATAATAAATGTTGAAGTTCAACTCTATATCTAAAAATTGATTAATAATTCCCAAGACATTCTAGGTAAAACACAGATAACAATTATATACAACTTTTAATGGTACTCCCGAAAGATTTACCACATATTTATGTAAATACTATCATGTTGATTAAGTGGGAAATATTCTTGAATAGAAATTTCATGTTATAACTTCTTGAAGTGATTAACTATAACCCATTTGAAATTATAGACTTTAGAGGAGTTAGTAAGATCAATAATGAAATTTGGGGAGATGTTTTCTCATTTTGATATAGGTGTGAGTAATAGCTAGATAAGCTATTTAATTAAATACTATTCATCATTTACTTGGAATCATGCTATGAATCAAGATACATAATATATAATCTCTCTATTCAATTTTTCTCCCTATAAATATTCTTTAAATCTACAAACAACATTATCCTTCCATTACAGATAAATAATTATGAGCTATGAAGCTCACACAACAACTCCTTGAATATTGGTATTGATAGAACATATAATTGTTTCCCAAATCTTATAATTCAAAAATTTGAAATGTTAATCTTAAAAATATTTTTTCCCTTCTTCTATAGATCCATATTCTTTTTTATATACCTCCTTGATCTTTACATGGATGGATGGTTGAGTAGTCATTTGATAAATATAGTATTTCTCCCCTACCCATGTGATTTCAAGTCTTACACCTTTTAAATCCATGGGAATTGAATCTATTTTGATGTTCATCATGGATAAGGTAGTATGGACCTCCTAATAAGAGTATTATCTACATTTTTTACCTTCCTAGGGTGGTAATGTATTGATCATTAATAATCCTTGATCAACTACACCCATCTCCTTTGGTGTATGTTTATCACCTATTTGAATATATACATTAAACCCAAAGAATCGGTATATATTTCATAACTTTTACCATATAGATAATTAATTCATATCTTCAATTAAAATATTGATGTTTCAATTTTGAAATAATTCATTGTAAAATTTTCATCACCAATTTTTAATTGACGTTATACATAAGATACCAAAATTTAATTTTTCACGAGGACATATATCAATCTCTTCTATGATGAATCACTATAAATTAAAATCTATTATCTACTATATAGTAATCTAAGTAAAGTCATGGTGATGAAATGTCTCTTGAGATCCTTGAAATTTTCCTCACATTCATCTACCCTGAGGAACTTCAATCCCTTTAAATTAAAATTGTTATATGGATTTTATTGTTGTGATAAATATCTCACAAAAAATCAGTAGTATCATTACAGTCCATGAAAACAATGGATATCTATTACAATAGTTGGTCTGTAGAATTTTTCAATCACTTATGTCTTTTATGGATCTATATATTTACAAAATCATATGATTACATGACCAAAGAATGATACTTTTTGAATCTGAAATTTAAAATTTCTAAATATAGAAAATAATTTTTCATTTAACATGGTCTTTAGAACATTCATGAAATGATATTCACACTCTTACATATTCTAGAAATTTATGATAATATTATCTATAAAAACTACCTCAAGGATTGACAATTTTTGATCAGCCTGAAACCAGATAATAGATTAAATAACATTCATTTTTTTTCTTTTTTATGTGAAGAAGTGAAATAAGCCAGTGATGGACAAAACTGATATAGTATGGAAAATTGGTTTGTGTGTGGCTTCCATTGTAAATAGAGGAAAAATTAGATCCTCATCTGGTCATAAGTGGGATCATGATAGATTTTTTTAGGCTTTTTTGATAATATTAAATGACCCTATATCTTCATTACATTGGATCAATAGAGAAGAAAATCTTCATGTATATTTTGAATATAGAATATTTTGGCACTCTAAACCCAGTTTTCATGAGAATCTAAAAAACTACCATCATTTTGGGCTATTTGATTATCTGAAGTTCTTCTATAAACTCTCTCCAAAACATATTAGTAATAGTTCTTTTATTATAGGATCTCCATTGTAATCTGATTCAACATAGTGGGAAATGTCACCTTTCTAGATATGGGAGAAATGTAATTAGATTGATGGAAATTCCCATCCTTTAATAAAATAACCATGTGGAATTAAAATGAAGAGTTCATATATTGTGTAATAATCTAGAAATCATTTTTATTAAAAATATGAATCATTCATTAATATTATTTTCTTTTTTTATTAAAAAACACACAATTTTGGATTTTATTAATTCAACTCATTTGGATTTAAATTGTTAACAAGAATTTTCTCCCCCTATATTTTGGATAAAATTTTATTACTGGACTCCTTGAAATACATGAAATATAATTTAACATCTAATTCTATAAATTGTATTTCAAATTAATAAAAAAAATTGAAATTTAATTTAATTTCTTTGTGATTTAAATGGGAATATTTTACTTTCTGTTTATATTTTTAATGATAAATACATGACAAGTAATTTGAAAAATGGTAAGAACTGAAGTCCTCAACTTATGCACTACCTCATGGTTTTATATCATACCATACTCCAATTACATGATTCATTATTCCATGAAAACTATGGTACCCCTCTCATGTACAACAAATCGATTAAACCTATCTAAAATATCTATTTAAACTTACAACACTCCCTTAGGTTTACTCCACATATTGTTTAGATACATGAAATATTTCATGATCTTATCCATCTATGGTTCCAACCTCCTCCCACATAATCAATCATGTGTACCCCTCTCATAATAGATCAATCAACCATGCATATTCAGAGTGACCACAAGTCTATAATATTTTTCACCTTTACAAACCACTAAAGACCAATCTCTCTAAACATTTTCGATAAATAAATCAAATATTTTTATAGGTTCTTGATCAACCCCACAAGATCCAAATCATCAGGATTACAGAATTCCCAATGTATAACCTATTAGAGTGTGATATTTTGGGAAATATGGAATGATAAGAATGTGAAAATGAACAAAAAAGATCATGCATAGAAGAATAAACATCTATTCCCCTTTAAAAAATTTGAAAGAATAATTAAGATGTTAAATGAACAAATATGTCTAGAAAATTAATTATGAAAGTATAAATTTTTTATGTGGAAACCCTGAAATAGAAAAACAATGTGACCACATCTAGAAATTAGAATCTAAAAATTTTGAAGAGTATATGGAAGATATTCTCAAAGATGTATTTGATCACATGAGTAATACTCTGATAAAATAGTAGATCAATGTTAGAAAGAAATAAGATGTAGAATAAAAGCATCTTAAAATGAAGAATGTATCCTGAAAAAGAAATACAAATAGATTTGGTCAAGAAAAAAATTCATTATTTGATTAAAATGTGTATATGAAAAATACTAGGATCATATCAAAGATAACCATAGATGAAATACATTAAATGCAATATAATTTCTCTCATTTCATATCTAAAAACATCTACCTAAAATCCTAAATTCACTATGTCTACGGGGATAATATTGTAACAACACACCTAGGATAAAAAGGAGAGTGTAGAACCTCTCAAAAACTATTGCCTATAAAAATCATGATACCCTCATATATCATCTTCTTTTTTCTTTCTTTTTTTACTTTAAAGGATGCACATGGGTCCCCATGTCATGTAACGCCCCAAAATGAGATTCCCTGAGCTGGTGCATTATTTTATAACATTTTCGTGATAAAAATGTATGAAATCATGAATGAATGTACATTTTTTTATCCTTGGTATACCAGATACCTACATGAGTCTTATATTACAAATTTATACACTAATTAGATTATTTTTTTTCTTTCTAGTATAACATTATTCCATCTAGAATATTCTTTCATATCTTTCCTAGTACACTTTTTAGATTCCTATGAAGAGGAAACATAATAAGGGTGAGATAATATGCCTAGTAATAGTAATATAATGTTGAATCAATCCAAAATTAAAGGTCATAATCAACATGGTAAGGTAGATAATTGAACACACATACCATTTAATTAATAAACCGAGGATGCAATTATTCCATAGATTTTTTTATACTTAAAATCATCTAGAAATTAATATATAAATTCTTAATGAAATTATAATTATTATATGTCATGTATCTGGAACACAAACCAATACCATCAAGGCCTTTTACAAGAAATTTAAATTTGTATGGTTAAATAACCCATTTATTCTAGCCACATTATTCACCTCATGAGACTACCGATATATCGAGGTGCTTTTCTATAAACGGTCTCAACACATTATTGCGTCCGAAAAATTCATTATATATCAAAATGATTTATTTAATTCATTAACCAAGAATTCTTATTAGTAAGTATCTGTATTGATAAATGATGATTATTAAATGTTATTTCCTCATCAATTCAAATTTCATTCAATTTTGGAACATTATGCAATATACTGTTTCAAAAAAGTGACTAAATTATGTTTATTCACTATAAATAAACATAAAATCTGTAAATATAATATTATATAATCAAAATTATTTTCAAACATAACCTTATCATGACATAATCAATGAAAGAAAAGTTTAATCTGTTGAATGAAAATTGAGTTAATAAAGTACTTACCACTTATAATCAGTCGAATCGTATGCCCCATAAAAGTAATAATTATAAAATGAAATATTGAATACCATAAATATCATGGGATTAATAATATTATATATAAAAATTAATTACACAAACACCACACATAAGAAATAAATGGTAAATAATTCATGTATCTCAGAGAAAAAAAAGTGAGATGAGACAAGCCCTTACCTTACACTTCCTTTAGGTTATGCGGGATTTAACATCATTTATAATGGTTTTAAGTATGTTATTAACTTATATAATAAACTTATTAATATTTATGATATCATATATGATATTTTTATATTATTTTATCACCTTTTGGGATAATATTTCATTATTACCCCAGTTTTGGATGTTAACTACTTCATTCTTCTTTGCATGTTTTGTTGTGTAAGTCTGATTTCTTATGAATGGGATATTGTTACATCATCTCTAGGAAGATTTTAATGTCATATATATATCGTATTTATTTGTTACATACTATTTTATAATAACAATTAAATGGTGAATAAGTAAAATGATTCACCTCACATTGTCGAGATGGTAGGTCGTACGTACACACAAGAGATGATATAATTCCCTTAATGTTCAAAGGGTGAGGAAGTGGATGGTATATTAATTATTACAGAATAAATATAATGTCATAACTGCTATATATATTCATTACTTCTATCATTATACCCATACAAGTAATGTGGTGATGAAAAACAGATTACACCACAGTGTGGACACGTTAAGTTGTATGTACGCACGCGCGGTGTTTTTATTTTTCTATGTATGGATAACAGGTGGAATAATATTATACCATAACAATAAAAATAACTAATAGTATATATGATAATAGAGTTATTAATTTATTATTAAAACAAAATATGAATAGTAAATTGATGAATAAATGAACATGAATGCGTAAGTAAAATGACTACCTCTTCTTTGGTGGACATCCTATATATCTCTTCTAATGGGATATAGAGTTGTTATTTTTGGAATAAAAGTACCAAAAAAACATGTATAAGGATTTTGGTAGGACAAATGGTCATATTTCGGTCCAGATAGATGGCTCAAAGTGGTGTGAGGAAGTGAGGTAGGAAATTCCCTTTTATAACTGAGTAGAGCGGCACTTTTATAAATCCTCAAAATATTAATATATAATATGGTTATTATATAAAAAAAGTCTTCTAAATGGCCTATAAATGGATATAAAAATACATTTTAGAGCATATATTTTTATTTTTGTGATTATTTACCATATTTTAATTTTTTAATAATTGAATAAAATATCAATTCAATAAAATATCATTACTGTAAAATTTAATACTATTCATTTAACTTGATTTAAAATGAATCGATAAAAAGTAAAAATTCAAATATAATTCATTAGAAAATCTCAAATATATCATATAAATAAATAAAATTTACTTTTCACATTAAATCATCCGAAATATGACAAAATTCGTAGTTTTAAAATCATTTAATTTATTTTTTTCTTAATTAAATAAATACTGAATTAGCATTGATGAAGAATTTTAGGTGTGTAATGACCCGTAAATTTCAAGGGAATTTTTTTTTTCTTCATTTTCATTGGAATTTTTCAAGAGCGCAGTCTCTGACGGCACATGATTCCGAGGCCCGGTGTTCCCGGAATCATTTTCTAAAGTTTTGCCTCAGGTACGTTCAGTGAACGGACGAGTGGGTTTTTCTAACTTTTGAACCGGTGCCCGGAATCGAATTCTGAGGGCTCCGATGAAATCGCAGTGCCGGTATTCGCTTAGAAACGCCTCTTCCGGAGTTGCATTTGCTCGGGTGTGGTTTTTAATTTTTGGGCATAAAGTTAAGAAATAAAATAATTTTGCGACAACTTTATTTTATTTCACTTAAGCCACTTGGAAGCCACTTGAAGCCACTTAAAAGCGGCTTGAACTGAGTTAAACCGGATAGGATGCTATCCAGAAATATCCTACCCCCTTGGTAGGATATTTGTGAGGTGGGGCCCGCACGAGCCCCGCCGTTTCTTTCCACTAAGAAACGCACCCGCGAAAACCCGACTTTATTAAAGTCAACTGACGTGTTTTCTAAATAGTAACAGACCATTTAATTGGGCGGTTTATTTCGTGAATTAAATGGGCAGTTTCTTTCGTCAAATTAATTCAACGAATTAATTAAGTCGTTTCTTAACCAGTTTTCAAATTCGTTGACGTAATAATAAAATAAGGCCAATGCACGACCCCGGGTTATTTGCACGTTGAGAAGATTTGAGAGGACCCTTGTATCTTCTTCTCCCTCACGAAGAACGCGAAGAACGTGAAGAATGTGAAGAACGCCGAACCCGGAAATCGACGACGCTCCCGTCCGAGACGTTCTTCCCCGCCCCGATCTCCGATCACCGAACGTTGATGTGAGTAATTTCAAGTTTCCTCTAAAGATTCTTTTTGGTTTTAAATGAAACATAGATTTGATTATTTATAATTTAAATCTGTTTTTCTTGGTCCGTTGAGCTCGCCGACTCAACGTCGGATTCCGCGACAACGCGACGCCTTCCCGCGACGATGCGAAGATCTCCACCTTCCGCGACGAGCATTTCCGTGAAGAACGCTCACGCGCGACGACCAACGAGGTAGGGATTTAATAATTTGGAATACCCCTCTTTATATTCCCGTGAACGTTCTTTAAAAATTAAAGAACCGGTTTCAAATGAACAATTTTACTTTATTAAAATTTTCGGTTCATGTGTTGAACAAAATTTCCCTGTTTGGTTACCTCTAACGCGGAGGGTGCGGGCCAAACGAACACGGCCCGACGACCCTCCGTCGTTCTTCTTTTTGTGCGGATTTGATAGGCGATGATGGAACGTGCCACAATAGAATTTTGATGATCCCGCGGTGAAGAACGAGTCCCGGGAGGAGCAGCGGCGCAGACGGGAACAAAATCGGACCACCGGAGCGATCCCGGTGGCCCGCGGAACTCGCCGGCGGCGCGGGTCGCCAGCGCGGCGGCGCCGGCAGCCGGGAGCGGTGGCGCCCCGGCGCGCCGCCGGACAGGCCGTCGTGGCTGAATCCGCGGCGGCGGCGGCACCCGCGGACCCGCGGCTACACAGGTCTGGTGCCCTCGGACACGGCTGAAGCCGCGTCCTCGACTCAACGCAGCCCCACGCGGGGGGCCGCGGCACCACCAGGCCGCGGGGGGCCGTGGCACCACCAGGCCACGGGGGCAGCGCCCCGCGGCGTCAGGCCGTTCGGCTGAACCGGACCAGGCCGGTCCGACCGGCCGGGCCGCGCCCTGGCCGGACCGGGTCGGGTCGACCCGGTTCGGGTTGACCCGGTTCGGCCGACTCCCCGGGGGGGTCGGCCCGGGCCCGTACCCCCCGTCATTGGATGTTTTCGTTCAAACGCCCGTAACATGATCTAAGGGCATCCAAACGACTCTCCGTCAGCGGAAACGCAATCCTTGGATCGAGACGGTCGTTTCGGTATATCTCACTCAAGGTTTCGGAATACTTTGAGTTCGGCCAGGTTGGTTCGTACACGAAACCAATCGGGCCTTCGGAACGGAAACACTCATATCTTGAGCCACAGACGTCCGATTGACGTGTCGTCAGCTTTGTTGAGTTCCTCTTTGTGAGACGGATCTTTTGGCATACTCCGCCTGAGGTTTGGATGTAGGTGGAGTACGGTCGGGTTGGCTTTGCCTTAAAAACCAACCGGGCCCCTGGGACGAAAAAGCCAATAACTCTCAGACCGGGCGTCCGATTGACGCGCCGTCTGCGACGTTGAGTTCCTGTTGACGATACGGAACTTTTGGATACATCAACTTCGGAATTTGTGTCAGTTGATGTATCGGTCTCTCGGCTCGTGGAGCGGACCCTCCCGAACGAGCTTGCTGTGTGCGGGAACCCTAGAGCTGGCTGCGACTGCTTCTTCGACAGCGACGACCGTGCAGAGATCCTCAGTGGACTGCGGCGACGACTGTGCAGAGATCCTCAGTGGACTCCGACGACGACCGTGCAGATATCCTCAGTGGACTGCGACGACTACTGCACTCAGTGATCCTACGTGGATCAGTGCTACAGGTCCTGTGTGGGTCCGGTCCTGTGTGGGCCCGATCCTGTGTGGGTCCGATCCTGTGTGGGTCCGCTCTCAGCGGTTCTGTGTGAGCCAGCGCCTACAGGTCCTGTGTGGGCCCGATCCTGTGTGGGACATTGTGAGGGTTAGTTACCTATCGATCCTTCGTGGGTCCGACGACTTAGATGGATCAGTGATCGTCTTTATCGTCATCCGAAGAAGTATACCTATATGAGCTGAATCTTGTGTTACTCTCCTTTGTGGATTATGTTGAGCTATCCTGTGTGGATTTACTATTTACTCTCCTTTGTGGATTGTGTTGAGCTATCCTGTGTGGATTTACTGTTTACTCTCCTTTGTGGATTGTGTTGAGCTATCCTGTGTGGGTATACGTTTTGCTTTATTGTGTGGACTGGGTTGTGCTTGGGCTCGGACGTTGGAGCCGAACGAGAATTGATGACTTGGGTATATATATGGGAATATACCTAAGCCGTGTCAGATGTTACTTCGTGATTGTATTTTTCCTTTGTGGAATATCCTTTGTGGATTTCGGGAGACCTTCAGGGGTCTCGGGGTCCCGACTGAGTAGCTTATACTCACCCCTGCACGGGCTTTACCCCCACTACGTTGTGTTGGTTGCAGACGACAGACATCGCTGATCGTGGTGGAGGCGTGTGGAGCAGGACGGTACCTGGAGGTGGACCACTGGGCGGGACGTACTCGGAGCGGTCAGGTGGACCGAGAAGCAGTGGAGGCTATCTGTACCCACCCTTCAGGTGGGACTTCCAGAGGACGGCTCGACGCTGCGGCTTTTCCTTTCAGTTGCTGTTTTTCCTTTCAGTTTTACTTTACAGTTGGGCTTGTATTTCCGGCCCCTTTTACTTTCAGCACAGCTTGTACAGTTTTTACTTAGTGTTTACTTTTCCGCTTGCTTACTCTGTGGTGCTTGTTTACTTTTCAAAGTCAATGCCTTCCCTTTTTGTTGGGACGTCTTGGTGCTAGTCGCCAGCCCCTGGCCTATGGAAGGCGGGCTTGGGGTAGTCACGACACGGGCCTCGAGGACTGGTCGTGACAAATTGGTATCAGAGGCGGTCGGTTCTACCGTAGGCTCTGATCTTTCTTCTATGTGAAGCAATAGTGTTTAGCGTATTAAGTGTGGTTATCAGTCCAGGGTGTCCAGTGATGGTGTGGCGGCCGACGTATCCATACACCAGGACCCTGACTTCTGATTTCCGACCTAATGCACGAAAACATTGATTGCATGCGTGTTTCAAGTTTTCTCTGTGATTACTTGTGTCATCTCACCAGGTACACTGTTCTGACCATGGCATACTTGTTTCCTTTTCAGGATGGCACGACGACAGTAGCCAGCTAGGGTTCATAGAGTAGAGCGGGACGACATCCCGCCGAGCAACGAGGCCTCGGTATAGGGCCCGTTGACAGCAGAGGCACCGGCGGTACCTTTACCCGCCGAGCCCCCGATGCTTCCAACACTGGCAGCTGATGACGCACGACGCCTCGGAGCTCTGCACGAGTTCCAGCACCAGCGACCACCCAGGTTCCATGGGAATTCGGACCCCTAGGCAGTCGAGGACTGGCTGGAGGCGTTCGTCCGAGTTTTCAGGCTAGTGAGGACACCAGCAGACCTCATGGTGATCCTCGCGGCGAGCCTACTGCACGCAGAAGCAGGGCGATGGTGGAGCCTGATGCTCCAGGTACATGATGAGGCCTCCCTCATCTGGACGGACATCAAGAGCCTCATTCGCTCAGAGTTCGTCCCTACCACCCTCTGTACGGTGCGTATCCAGGAGCTTCTTCAGCTGCGGCAGGGCAGCTTGACGGTCGCCCAGTACGCGGCGAGGTTCACCGACCTTTCTCGCTACTCGACATACATGGTACGAGACCCCTTCTTCCGGGCCCAGACCTTCGAGCAGGGATTGAGACACGAGATCAGGGCATCGCTGATCTCCCTCAGCATCCCGACCCAGGAAGGAGTACTGGAGAGAGCCTTCCTGATCGAGAGCTTCCTGGTTGAGTCCACAGCGAGACCTACCGCAGGGCGGCAGATAGCGGAGTCTTCGGCAGTAGGTAGCCGACGGATGACTCAGGGTTCCAGGCGGACCAGACCTTCCAGCAGAAGACCTCGGGACACTAGCTCAGCAGTGCAGGGCACTCAGCGCGGAGCCAGTCTTCCGAGAGGCAGGCAGTGCTACGAGTGCGGCGGGTAGGGCCACATGGCTCGTGACTGCCCGACCTGCCTTACCGAGGGGCAGCAGACAGTGGAGGGGCCACCCAGGAAGAGGCAGAGGGTCGACCGTGGCGGTCCGCAAGGAGGAGGCGGACGAGGCAGAGGAGCTGGCCGAGCAGCAGGTGGTGGGCGACACTTTGAGGCTCTGCCACCACCACCACCAGGAGGCCCGCCCCGACCACAGGGAGCTGGCGGGCAGAGACAGGCTCAACTCCAGGCAGCGAAGGCCTAAGACCACGGCACGCCAGAGACGATTCGAGGTACGATATGTGTCTATTCCACCCTTACTGCAGTTCTGATAGACGCATGAGCGAGTAACTCTTTCATAGCCGCTACCCTTGTTTGGAGCTCGGAGATTCCGACAGAGACGTTGGCTCGATCCTTACGGCTAGAGACTCCTACGGGAGCAGACTCGACGATTACGCACTGGTGCCGGCAGTGTGAGCTTACTCTAGGAGGCGAGAGCTTCGGCTGGGATCTTCTTGTAGCGACGTCGAGGCCTTACGACGTCATCTTGGTCATGGATTGGTTATCTACGGTCCATGCTCAGATTGACTGCATTAGGCGCAAGGTGTGATGTGTGTGTACCGACGGGAGCAGGTTCACCTTCACCGGCGAGAAAGGAGCCTTAGCAGCACAGGATGGACTCACGCAGAGGAGAGCTCAGCCCATCACTTATCAGTTGGCTAGCCTCATCCTGGAAGCAGTTGACATGCGGAGTCCCAGTTTTCCTGCAGTGGTGGATCAGTACGCGAATGTCTTTCCCGATGGCGTTCCAGGACTACCTCCTCGCAGAGAGGTAGAATTTTATATTGACATGTACCCCGGGACAGCCCCGATATCCACTCCAGCATATCGTATGGCCCCCGCTGAGATTTGAGAGCTGTGGGTACAGTTGGAGGACTTGCAGGTCAAGGGGTTCATCCGACCCAGTGTTTCACCCTGGGCTTCCCTGATATTGTTCGCCAAGAAGGCGGACAGGAGCTTGCGACTGTGTGTCGATTATCGTCGCCTGAACCAGGTGACAGTGAGGAACAAGTATCCGCTACCCAGGATTGATGACCTCTTCGATCAGCTCAAGGGACCACGGTGGTTCTCTAAGATAGACCTCAGGTCAGGCTATCATCAGCTCAGAGTTCGAGACGAAGATGTGCAGAAGACGGCATTCAGGAGTCGGTATGGCCACTACGAGTTCATGGTTATGCCTTTCGGCGTGACCAACGTGCCAGCAGTGTTCATGAGCCTCATGAACAGGATCTTCCAGCCATACCTCGATCGTTTTGTCGTAGTCTTGATCGACGACATCTTGGTGTACTCGACCACGGAGGAGGAGAACGCCTACCACTTGCGTGTTGTACTAGACACACTCCGAGAGCACCAGCTTTATGGAAAGCTCTCGAAGTTCCAGTTCTGGTTACGTGAGGTTCACATCTTGGGGCACGTCATTTCTAAGGCAGGAGTTGCAGTGGATCCCGCAAAGATCGATGCAGTGCTAGCTTGGGAGCCACCCAAGAACGAGACAGAGGGGCGGAGTTTCTTGGGCCTAGCCGGATACTATCGGAGATTTGTGCCGGACTTCTCCAGAGTTGCGGCCCCACTCTCAGCGTTGACGAAGAAGGGGAAACCCTTCATGTGGTCAGAAAAATGTCAGCAGAGCTTCCAGGAGCTGAGGCAGAGGTTGACCAGCGCACCTATCTTGAGGTTTCCTGAGGAGGGAGTTGGATACGTAGTCTAATGCGATGCATCAGGGACCGGACTCGGGTGTCTCCTGATGCAAGAGCGGGCCGTGATTGCCTACGGATCACGTCATTTGAGGCCGCATGAGCAGAACTACGCTACCCATGACTTGGAGTTGGCAGCAGTGGTCTTCGCCCTGAAGACATGGCGGCACTATCTGATTGGCGAGCGCTTTACAGTCTTTTCTGACCACCAGAGTCTCAAGTAAATCTTCTCTCAGAAGGACCTGAACCTGAGACAGTGGTGATGGCTCGAGTTCCTCCAGGACTATGACTTTGAGATAGTCTATACTCTTGGGAAGGGGAACGTGGTAGTTGATGCCCTCAGCAGGAGGACGGGCATCCAGCTGCTTGAGGAGGCGATAGAGCAGCTAGCCGCCTTGTAGATATCCTTCGTGGATAGAGACGGAGCAGCCTTCCTTCAGTCTCTCACAGTCTCTCCTCCACTTCTACAGTAGGTCAGAGAGGCACAACGTGGGGACGCTGACTGTGAGACACGGCGTGCACAGATATCCTCGGGACAGGCACCTGATGGTTTCTCCCTTGGAGCAGAGCACGCTATCCTTTTCAGAAGACATACCATGGTACCAGTCTCTTTACGAGAGGAGGTGCTGAGAGAGTTCCACACTTCTCCTTTGGCTGTACATCATGGAGTGGCGAAGATGTACCAGGATCTCAGACGTCAGCACTGGTGGCCAGGCATGAAGAAGGCTGTGGCAGAGGTTGTTTCGCGGTGCCTCACCTGCCAGCATGTGAAGGCAGAGCATCAGGTACCAGTAGGCTTGGTACAGCCCTTGGAGGTCCCGGAGTGGAAGTGGGACGACATATCTATGGACTTCGTGACTGGACTTCCACGCACTTCCAGAGGTCACGACTCCATTTGGGTGATTGTTGACCGACTCACCAAGTCGGCACACTTCTTACCCATTCGAGAGCAGGGCTCGGTGGAGAGCTTGGGGCGTCTCTACCTTCAGGAGATTGTATGGCTTCACGGTGTGCCATTGACTATCGTCTCCGATAGGGACGCTCGCATTACTTCTCGGCTTTGGAAGGGGTTGCAGGAGGCGTTCGGGACGCGGCTACGTCTGAGCACCGCCTTTCACCCTCAGACGGATGGTCAGATGGAGAGGACCAATCAGACTCTCGAGGACATGCTCCGCGCATGTGTCCTCGACTTTGGTCGCAGTTGGGACGACCACCTACCCTTGATGGAGTTCGCGTACAACAACAGCTACAAATCCACTATCAGGATGGCACCATACGAGGCGTTGTACGACAGGCCTTGCAGATCTCCTTTGTGCTGGACAGACCCTGGAGAGTCAGCACTTGTGGGACCAGAGATGTTCCGGGCCATGACAGAGAAGGTCCAGGTCATCCAGGAGCGGATGAGGACAGCACAGAGCCGGCAGAAGTCATATGCTGACAGGAGGCAGAGGCCACTAGAGTTCGAGGATGTCAACCACGTCTTCTTGATGGTCTCACCTCGACGTGGGTTGTGGAGATTTGGCCGAGGCGGCAAGTTGTCTCCACGCTTTATTGGGCCTTTCCAGGTCCTTAGTAGGATTGGCGAGGTGGCTTATCGTCTGTCTATGCCACCTCAGTTGCACCGGGTGCACGAAGTCTTCCACGTATCCCAGCTGAGAAGATTCGTGCATGACCCGACACACATCATTGACTATGGAGAGCTAGATGTGGATGATGGGGCGACTTTTGCGGAGGTCCCAGTGGAGATAGAGGATCGACAAGAGCGGGTCCTACGTGGGCGATCGATTCCTCTTGTGCGCATCAGATGGAAGCACGAGAACCTCCAGGAGAGCACTTGGGAGCGGGAGGCTCAGATACGTGCTCAGTACCCACATTTGTTTCCCTAGTTTTTTATGTAACTTTACGGGGATGTAAAGTCCTGAGGTGGGAGTAATGTAAAGACCCATAAATTTTAGGGAAATTTTTTTTTTTAAATTTTCTTTGGAATTTTTCAAGAGCGCAGTCTCTGAAGGCACCTGATTCTGAGGCCCAGTGTGCCTGGAATCATTTTCCGAAGTTTTGGCTCGGGTACGTTCAGTGAACGGACGAGCGGGTTTTTCTAACTTTTGAACCGGTGCCCGGAATCGAATTCTAAGGGCTCCGATGAAATCGCAGCGCCGATATTCGCTTAGAAACGCCTCTTCCGGAGTTGCGTTTGTCGTGTGTGGTTTTTAATTTTCGGGCATAAAGTTAAGAAATAAAATAATTTTGCGACAACTTTATTTTATTTCACTTAAGCCACTTGGAAGCCACTTGAAGCCACTTAAAGGCGGCTTGAACTGAGTTGAACCGGATAGGATGCTATCCAAAAATATCCTACCCCCTTGGTAGGATATTTGTGAGGTGGGGCCCGCATGAGCCCCGCCGTTTCTTTCTGCTAAGAAACGCACCCGCAAAAACCCATCTTTATGAAAGTCAACTGACGCGTTTCTTAAATAGTATCAGACCATTTAATTGGGCGGTTTATTTCGTGAATTAAATGGGCAGTTTCTTTCGTCGAATTAATTCAACGAACTAATTAAGTCGTTTCTTAACCAGTTTTCAAATTTGTTGGCGTAATAATAAAATAAGGCCAATGCACGACCCCTGGTTATTTGCACGTTGAGAAGATTTGAGAGGACCCTTGTATCTTCTTCTCCCTCGCGAAGAACGCAAAGAACGCGAAGAATGCCGAACCCGGAAATCGACGACGCTCCCGTCCGAGACGTTCTTCCACGCCCCGATCTCGGATCACCGACCGTTGAGGTAGGTAATTTCGGGTTTCCTATAAATATTTTTTTTGGTTTTAAATGAAACATAGATTTGATTATTTATAATTTAAATCTGTTGTTCTTGGTCCGTTGAGCTCGCCGACTCAACGAAGGATTCCGCGACGACGTGACGCCTTCCCGTGATGACGCGACGATCTCAACCTTCCGCGACGAGCATTTCTGCGAAGAACGCTCACGTGCGACGACCAACGTGGTAGGGATTTTATAATTTGGAATACCCCTCTTTATATTCCCTTGAACGTTCTTTAAAAATTAAATAACCGGTTTCAAATGAACAATTTTATTTTATTAAATTTGTCGGTTCATGTGTTGAACAAAATTTTCCCGTTTGGTTACCTCTAACGCGGAGGGTGCGGGCCAAATGAACACGGCCCGACGACCCTCCGCCGTTCTTCTTTTTGTGCGGATTTGACAGCCGCCGACGGAGCATGCCGCAACGGAAGTTTGATGATCCCGCAATGAAGAACAAGTCCCGGGAGGAGCTGCGGCGCAGACGGGAACAAAATCGGACCACCGGAGTGATCCCGGTGGCCCGCGGAACTCACCGGCGGCGCCCCGGCGCGCCGCCGGACAGGCCGCCGCGGCTGAAGCCACGGCGGCGGCGACACCCGCGGACCCGCGGCCGCGCAGGTCCGGTGCCCTCGGACGCGGCTGAAGCCGCGTCCTCGACTCAATGCGGCCCCACACGGGGAGCTGCGACACCACCAGGCCGCGGGGGCAGCACCCCGCGGCGCCAGGCCGTTCAGCCGCTCGGCCGAACCGGACCAGGCCGGTCCGACCGGCCGAGCCGCGCCCTGGCCGGACCGTACCGGGTCGGGTCGGCCCGGGCTCGTACCCCCCCCCCCCCCCCCGTCTTCGGACGTTTTCGTTCAAACGCCCGTAACATGAGCTAAGTGCCTCCAAACGACTCGCCGTCAGCGGCAACGCGATCCTTGGATAGAGACGGTCGTTTCGATATATCGCACTCAAGGTTTCGGAATACTTTGTGTTCGGCCAGGTTGGTTCGTACACGAAACCAACAGGGCCTTCGGAGCGGAAACGCTCATATCTTGAGCCACGGACGTCCGATTGACGTGCCGTCAGCTTTGTTGAGTTCCTCTTTGTGAGACGGATCTTCTGGCATACTCCGCCCGAGGTTTGTACGCAGGTCGAGTACGGCCGGGTTGGTTTTGCCTTAAAAACCAACCGGGCCCCGGGGACGAAAAAGCCAATAACTCTCAGACCGGGCGTCCGATTGACGCGCCGTCTGCGACGTTGAGTTCCTGTTGACGATACGGAACTTTTGGATACATAAACATCGGACTTTGTGTCAGTTGATTTATCGGCCTCTCGGCTCGTGGAGCGGACCCTCCCGAACGAGCTTACTGTGTGCGGGAACCCTAGAGCTGGTTGCGACTGCTTCTTCGACAGCGACGACCGTGCATAGATCCTCAGTGGACTGTGGCGACGACGGTGCAGAGATCCTCAGTGGATTCCGACGACGACCGTGCAGAGATCCTCAGTGGACTGCGACGACTACTGCACTCAGCGATCCTACGTGGATCAGTGCTACAGATCCTGTGTGGGCCCGGTCCTGTGTGAGCCCGATCCTGTGTGGGTCCGATCCTGTGTGCGTCCGCGCTCAGCGGTTCTGTGTGAGCCAGTGCCTACAGGTCCTGTGTTGGCCCGATCCTGTGTGGGTCATTGTGGCGGTTAGTTACCTATTGATCCTTCGTGGGTCCGACGACTTAGATGGATCAGTGATCGTCTTTATCGTCATCCGAAGAAGTATACCTGTGTGAGCTGAATCTTGTGTTACTCTCCTTTGTGGATTGTGTTGAGCTATCCTGTGTAGATTTACTGTTTACTCTCCTTTGTGGATTGTGTTGAGCTATCCTGTGTGGATTTACTGTTTACTCTCCTTTGTGGATTGTGTTGAGCTATCCTGTGTGGGTATACGTTTTGCTTTCCTGTGTGGACTGGGTTGTGCTTGGGCTCGGACGTTGGAGCCGAACGATATTTGATGACTTGGGTATATGTATGAGCATATACTTAAGCTGTGTCAGAGGTTACTTCGTGATTGTATCTTTCCTTTGTAGAATATCCTCTGTGGATTTCGGGAGACCTTCGGGGGTCTCAGGGTCCCTACTGAGTAGCTTATACTCACCCCTGCACGGGCTTTGCCCGCACTACGTTGTGTTGGTTGCAGACGATGGACAGCGCTTATCGTGGTGGAGGCGTGTGGAGCAGGACGGTACCTGGAGGTGGACCACTGGGCGGGACGTACTCGGAGCGGTCAGGTGGACCGAGGAGCAGTGGAGGCTATCTGTACCCACCCTTCATGTGGGACTTCCATAGGACGGCTCGACGCTGCGGCTTTTCCTTTGAGTTGTTGTTTTTCCTTTCAGTTGTACTTTACAGTTGGGCTTGTATTTCCAGCCCCTTTTACTTTCAGCACAGCTTGTACAGTTTTTACTTAGTGCTTACTTTTCTGCTTGATTACTCTGTGGTGCTTTTTTACTTTTCAAAGGCAATGCCTTCCCTTTTTGTTGGGATTTACGCCTTGGTGCTAGTCGCCATCCCCTGGCCAATAGAAGGTGGGCTTGGGGTAGTCACGACACGGGCCCCGAGGACAGGTTGTGACAAGGTGTTTATTTAATTAATAAAAATTTTAAATAAATTTATTTAATGAAAATAATTTCATTAGAAATAAAATATACATTTATTTTCATTCATATCCCTCTTTTTTCAACATGTGGACACATAAATGATATTAAATACAAAACGAGTGACATTTTGTAACTATCTTTGATTTAAATAATATATATGTTATTTTCTTGGAAATGTATCCATTAAACGACTAAAATTAGATATTAAGGTTCTAATTGTCTAATCCTCTTCATCCAATAAATTCTGTACATGTTTAGTTCTTGGTTATACCCTTATATCTTGGTTTTAACTCCTTTTTCCATTATCTCATATCATGACAACTTGTGTTGTTACACTTTGAAGGATAATATAGTTACTATAAAATGAAAAATAACCAATAAATAAGTCATTAATGAAATTTTAAGAATTTATCATATTATTTTCCAGAAATTTATTTCTTAATAATTTTATAAAATTTAAGAAAATATTATTTATTTTAAAATATCAATAATCTAAATTTTGACTCTAGTTATTACTTGAATTTTTAAAAATATCATAATGTTTTAAGAAAAATACTTTTATTTCGTCATTAAAATGTTAAATACATCCAAAAAATTAATGTATGGTATTAATTATATTAAATTATATTTATTTTAATATTTTTAATAAAATATATTTGTTTCTTACATAACTTAAACAATTACAACATCATCACTGTAATATAATTTAAGGTAATTATTTTATCACTAAAAATTATAAATAAATTACTATTATGTTAATAAAAATATTATACTTCTAAATAATATTTATAGTTGAATATATCCCTTATATAACCCCATATTTAAAATGTTTCACTTGTTAAAATGAAAAGTGTGGCCAAATTGACTTTTCTTTGAATATAATATTATAAATGTCATAAACTCATCAAAGTGCCTTAAAAATGTTATAATTATAGTCCAAATATTATTTTAGTCTAAAAAACTCATCCATGTAATGTAGTATAATTTTTAGGGTAATTTTATAATATTTATAATATAGTTTTTACTTTTAATTACCTGATTTACCCTTAACTGTGGAAAAAAACTATTACAAAAGTTACACTTCATTTTGTAAAAAAATTAAAGGGGCCACATACTAAATTTTGACTTTATTATACCAAATATGGAATCCAATTTTCAAAATTCAGAACACAAAAATTTATGAAATTAATTAAAAATTAATCTCATTAGAGACACAAGAAAACATGTTTTTAAAGTAAAAACGTTCAAAGGTTCACAATATTTTTATATCTAGTTTCAATATTAAATTGATTAAAATTACTATCATTGTAATAACGTATATTCACTTGAACAAATTATAATTTAAATCAATTAAAATAAATAATTTAACAATATAAATAAAATTGATGAAATAATTGTTTTCAATTAAAACGCAAATTTTTTTACTATTCGTAAAAACATGAAACTTATTATAGAAATCCAAAAAATTATCCAATATAAATTTCTATATTCTTATCTCAAATAAGAATTTAATTTTTGTCAATATGATTTATAAAATTTTCAAAAACTAGATTTAGAATAAATATGCCATTAAAGGCTGAAAAACTTCCTTAAAAAAATATATTCTTTTATGATTAAAATTGGTTTTATTCTTATATCAAGCATATAAAATATATCTGTTGTATAAAATTACATTTATATATATTTCATTATTCATTTAATTCTACTCATTCCCTCTAATTTAACTTCTAGTTTATTATAATATTTGATTGTGCGGTTAAGCTTAGTGTTGCGTGAAACATATGCTTTTAAAAACGGTAACTATAAAAAGATATATACCATAAAATCATGGGATGTTGTTTTATCCCATACATCAATCAATTTCTTCCCCAAAATTTCTAATTATAATTCAAAATTCACTTGTTGATACTTGAATATACCTTTATCGGAAACCCACATCATAAATAAGATTAATAAAATATTCTCTTAATTATAGGGAAAAGGGAAATGAGAAGGTCACCAAAACATTATTCTTTAGAATATGATAAAATTAGTTTTAAGTGAAAACTTTGACATCAAAGAGAAATATAACTATCAATTTATGATATAGAGTGATAGAGAATATGGCTATTCTAAAGTTAACAATAAAAATACTGTAAATTTGTGATCTGTTAAAAGATTATTGATTTTTATGAAATAAATTTAAATGAATAATGTTTTTGTTCCAAAATATCTTTCCAATAGTTCAGTAATTAATTTACTTCATAGAATGGGAACATAAGGAAACATTATTACCTGATAAGTAAAGTTTCATCCTTTAATCAATTTCCATGAAAAAACTCATATTTTTCTCTATATAATTAGTATATAAGACAAATTTATCATACTTGAAGAATTAAATCAATTTATAAAGATCAAAAAACCCAAAAAAGTTTAATTGTCTACTCCTATAAACTTTATACATTAACTAAAAAAAATTTAGGATAATAAAATATAATTATCTAAAAATAATAAACCTTTATAGGATGAAATACAACTTTAATCTCTTGAATTGTAATGTAATACTCAAATTTCAACATATATAATTCAAAAAAAAAAATTATAATTCCACAATAATATTCTAGAGTAATATTGAGACCCAAAAATCATAAGGATATGATCATATAGTCTTCTAAATGACATCAATCTCTCTTAATATCCTATACCAAAATTTAATTTTCAAAATCACATAATTTCCATGATATGCTAACTATTTCCCTAAATAACCTGAATCACCATAAGTCCACAATAAAATCATATTTGAGTCCAAAATGCAAAAAAACCATTATTCCTCAAATTATTATATTTATCTTAATCTTATAGGAATCCCAAAACACAAAAAATATTTTGAAATAATATTAATTACATAATCAAAAAATGATTTTCCAATCCTTAGGTTATCTATTGGATAAATAAAATGTAACTAAAAAATAACCTTTACTCATTAGATATTTTAAATAAAAAATCATGTTAAATAAGACTTTCTGTAGGCTATTGGTAGGCTTTGATCCCTTATCACCCTTCAGTTGTGTGTTCAACCCCTGCGGCCTTTCCAGATATCATGAGTTTTCAACCAGACTTTGGGTTGTCCTTTTTTAAAAAAATATACTAATATTATCCATAAATGTATTAATAATCCTTAAAATAATCTCAATATATTCCAAATTAAATAAATTTTTTAACCACAAAGGTTATCTCATATAAATATCCAAAAAAACCATAAATTTAAAGATCAAATAAACCATAATGGTTATCTATACCTTCAAATATATATTCATAAAATTAAAATGAATTATTCATTAAATATTTTTTCCTCGCATACTAAAAAAATTTGTTTTTGTCACTAATCTAAGTTTTCCAAAATATAGTTCCCAAGTATTAAACTAAACTTTCTTAGATTCCAACTGTAACACCTAGAACCCATAAGCCTGGAGTTGCTACATTATTTTATTTCCTTGGTATGGAGAAAAGGAATCAAATCCTGAAGGACTGAATATTCTAGTAGTCTTGTTAAACTAGATACATACATGAATATTGTATTGCAAATGAATACACAAGTTACAACATATTTTTTTCATTTAAAGACAACATTATTTTATCTATCATATCCTTTTATATATTTACTAGTACACTAAATGGATTCTTGAGGGAAGGAAACATAATAAGGGTGATCTCAGATTCCAAATAAGAATTATATATACTAAAATATATCATCAATATAAGTGAATAATTAACATCCATTGGTAGATAACTGAACACACATTTCATTTAATCATTAAACTGAGTGTGAAACAAATCCATTGATTTTTTTATATTAAAAATACTTTGGATAATAATAAATAAATTCTTAATGAAAATATTAAATATTATATTTCATGTATTTTTCACCTGAACCACTATGATCGATACATTTTGAAAATAATTTTAATTTTTTTGGGTAAAACCCCAATAATTTTTTCTATATTATTCACCTCATGAGACTACCAATGCGTCGATGGTATTTTCTATAAAGATTCCCCACAAATTTTTGAATTCAAATCATTTATTAAATATCTAAATTTTCAATTTAATTCATTGATAAATAATCCTTATCAACATGTATCTGAATTTAGTAAAAGACATGTATTTAACATTATTTACCCCGCAATTCAATAAAAATTCAATGTAGACACCGTAGGTAATATAAGATTTTGGAAAAAAGAATTGATTATGTGAATAATATTTAAATCGAGTTCAAAAATTGGAAATAAAATATAAGATAATAAAAAATAATTTCACACATTACCCTATAATTACATAATCAATGAATTTTAGTTTAACCCAATGAGTGAAAATTGATGTAAGAAATCCCTTCCCACCTATAATAAATCAAATATTATTCCCTATAAAGGTAATAATTATAAAATGAAACATTTAATACTATGAATATCATGCGATTCATGAAATTATATATAAAATGGAGCTATACATACACCACACACAATAAATAACTAGTTGATACGAAATTTATATCACAAATGAAAAAGTGAGACGAGAAAACCCCTTAATTTACACTTGCTTTTGGTTTTTCATGCTTTAACAACATGTATAATCATTTTAAGAATGTTATTAACTGATATAAGAACCGTATTAATATTTATGATGTCATATATGATCTTATTATATTATTTTATCACAATTTGTTTGATAGTATTTAATTATTATCCTTGTCTCAGGTGTTAATTGCTTCGTTTACCTATGCATGTTTCGTTGTGTAAGTTCTGGTTCTTATGCATGGGATATATTTACATCATATACAAATATATATATATATATATATTATGGTCATATAAATTAAATTAATTAATTATATAATTTTTTATAATCATAATTAAATGGTTAATATGGAAAATGAATCACATCGTGTCATTGAGATGATAGGTAGTACGTACGCACGAGCGATAATGCCACTCCATTAATGGTAAAAGGGAAAGGAAGTGGATGGTATATTAATTATTATATAATAATTATAATTTCAAAATTACTATATATATGTATTATATCCATAATTATACCCATCCAAGTAAAGTGGTTATGAAATACAAATTACACCACAGTGTGGAGAGGGTAAGTCATACGTACACACACACACACACACGGTGTTTTCAGTTTTATTTGGATTAATAAAAGGTGTAATATGGATTCCCCATAATAATAATAACATATTAAAATATATATGATACTATATTTTTTACTTTATTATAGAAGCAACACATGAAGAGGAAGTATACGATGAAATGGACTTCAATAAGTTGGTGAAACAATTACCTCTTCTTGAGTGGAAAACCTTTAGATATCTTCATAGAGGATATGGAGTTGGTATTTTTGGAAGACTAGGGCATCAAGAACATGCATAATAATTTTTTTAGATGAATTTTTAAGGTTTTGTTAGATATATATTTCTGAAAGTGGTGTGAGTAAGTGAGGGCAGAGGTTCGCTTTTATAATTAAGGTGACGGTCAGTTTTGGAAATCCACAAAATATTAAGTAATAATAAGGCTATTCTACTTCCAACAACTAAAAATGTCCTATAAGTGAATAGGGGATGATATTTTCAACCATATATTATCCATTTTGTGATTATTTAACATTTTTTATCTTGAAAAAATTTAATAAAATATTAATTAAATAAAACATAAATATATTCAAATTGATACTATTCATTTAATTTTACATCAAATGCATCCATAAAAAGTGGAAATTTGAATCTAATTCTTTTAAAAATCTATAATATATCCTATAAACATAAAAAAATAATTAAAAACATTAAATCATCCAAAATATATTTATAGTAATACTTTTAAAATGAATTATTTTATTTTTTTTCTTAAATAAATAAATATTTTATTAGCATTGATAAAGCATTTAAATAAATTATATAATTTTAAAATATTAAAAAATAATTTTTTTTAATGAATTAAATACCATTAGGATTAACATATATATTTAGGTTTGTTCATATCAGGATTCTTTGACTATGTGGACACATAAATGATTTTAAACACAAAGAGAGTTATATTTTGTAACTATCATTGATTTAAAAAATATAAAATTTATGATCATTGAAAAGTGACTTTTAAAAAACTCAAATTTGATAATAATTTGATAATGGTATAGTTATACTCATAAAATATATTTTAGATATATTTAGGTCATTTTTATTCCATTATATTTTGGATTTATATCTTTTTTAAACCCTTTAACTCTTGTCATAACAACATGCGTTTTTACACTTTGTAGGTTAATATATTTTTTATAAAATAAAAAACGACCAATAAATTAGTAATTGGTTAAATTTGTAGTCATATCCAAATTAGTTTTCTGAAATTGTGATTTTAATGAATTTTATATTATTTAAAAAAAATTATTTATTTTAAAATATCAATAATGTCAATTTTAATACTATTCATTACTTGAAATTTTAGAAGTATCATAATAATATAAATTCAAAAAAATATTTTAATTCATCACTAACATTTCAAATTGATCCATTAAATTCATGTATGACATTAATTATATCAAATTATATTTATTTTAAAAAAATTAATATCATTTATTTGATTTTTACATTAATTAAATAGTTAATGCATAATCATTGTGTCACTATTTATGGATATTATTTTATCGGTAAAAATTATAAATAAACATCCAAGATTTATATAAATATTTTATTATTATATATACTATTTATAGTAAAACATATCCCATGTATAACCCCATATTAAAAAATTTTCACTGGTTAAAAACAAAAGTGTGACAAAATTGAATTTTATTTCAATCTAATTTTATAAATGTCATACTCTCATCCAAGTGGCTTCAAGAAGGTATAATTTAACAAAAATGATTATTTTGGTTCAAATTCACTTGTCCAATTAAATTATGAAATATTTTAGGTTAATTTAATAATAATTATATTATAACATTTACATTTAATTACCCGAATTTCCCTAAACCATAGTAATAAAAAATATTACTAAAGTTACAGTTCATAGAGTCCAAAAATATATTGAACCTATTTAAAAAATTTAGACCTTTTGATTCCATATATATAATCAATGTTTGAAAATATAAAATAGGGAAATTTAAGAAATTGATTAAAATTTATTCTCATTGGTGAAATGAGAAAACTAGTTTTAATGTAAAAAACATACAAAAGTTCATAAAGTTTTAATATCATATTTCAATTTGAAATTTATTCCAATAATATAATTGGATTAAATGATAAAAACATGATCTAATTATAATTTAAAACTATTTAAATATATAATTTAACACTATAGATAAATCTGATAAAAAACTTGTTTTCAATTAAAATGCAATATTCTTCATTATTGATCAAAACATGAAACTTATCCGAAAAATAAAAAAAAGTAAAAAAAAGTAAATATTTATATTCATAAATAAAATAATATGTTTATTTTTTCATTTATAATTTATAATAGTGACAAAACTCTATTTAAAATTACTACGTCATCATATTTTGGCAAAACTAACTTTAAGAAAATATATCCTTTATGCATAAAATTGGTTTTATTGTTATCTTAACCCTATAAAATATATTGGTTTAATGTAAAAAATTTTGAATATATATTAATATCATAATATGGATAATTTTACTCACTGCTTCTAATTAAATGGCTAGTTTATAATAATATTTTATTCTATAGTTAATCTTGCTCTTACATGAAATATAAGCTTTTGAAATGAGCAACTATAAAAAAAGTGACATACCAAAAAATAATTGGGCATTACATGTGTTGATTTCTAAAAAACTCCACCTCTAACTCATGGGGTGATAAAATACAACTATATAATTAGTCAGAATGTCTCAAATTTTCCTCTAGGTAAAATCATGGCCATCTTGTCTGACACGTTGTCAACTATGTAGATCTTATTTATCTCCAACTATCTCAGATCAAAGATATTGTGGATCCAATGATACCAAACATAGATGTGATTTTTTCTTCCATGAAATGATTCATTCCTAAACAAAATATCACTTTCATTGTTTCAAAATAAAACAAACTTATCCTGATTCAAATTGAGTGCTCAAATAAACTTTTCCATCCACAACAATTATTTTCATGCATCTATAGCTAAAATAAAATCAAACTCGATGGTATATAAAGAAACAAATATCTTCAATATATAATACAAATATAACTATTCCCTTATAAAATTGATCATAAATACTAAATTAGACTTCATTGATTCCATATATCTTACCGTATATAACACTTTAAAATCACAATGCATAGATTCTCGTCTTCCAAACCATATTCTCATATCAGAATTAACATGAAGATTATTAAATATATATACCACATTAGTATCCAAATATATCTACCAGTATTATATAAAAAATGAATAATCACCCCAACTTTATGAGCTATATGAGGTCTAGTACATACCATTTCATGCATCAAACAGCCAATAAACATACGAAAATGTTATGTGATGAATCTTGTCTCTATCATCATTAGTAGAAGCCAACTGACTAGAGGTGAGATTATAATGTAAATAATGAAGAGTACTAACCACTTTCACTCTATACATATAAAATCATATAAGAACCATCCCAATATATATCTCCTAAGATAACCACAATTTTTATCCATTATATTATGGGAGATCAACAAGACAAAAATCTTTCATGATAGACACCATTATTTCCTCACAAAATACTGAAAAAGTTTCTTTTTAAATCTATCAATTATAGAATCAGCATGACTAACAATAACCATATCATCAACAAAAATTAATAGTATAATAAAACCTTCAATAGTGAATATCTAAACAAAAACATAATGTTATGAAGGTGACTTCTTAAACCCCTGATGAAAAATAACAAAATCATACTTCTTATACCACTTCTTCAGTGCATGATTCTTACCTTTAAAACTCATGTTTTACCTAAATATATAGCTATCTAAAAATATTTTTAAAACAAATCTGGATGCACTATATAAATCTCCTCCTATAAATCTCTATGGAGGAATTTTTTCTTCACATCCATCTACTCAATTTATAGAACCAAACTAGTAGCCAAACCAAGAACAACCTAAATGAAATACAATTTGAAAATTGGTGAGAAATTATCATCAAAATTGATTCCATTATTTTCCCAAAATCCATTGACAACTATCCTTTCTATATATCATGAAAAATAATTTTATTCTTCATTTTTTATGTGATAAATCCACTAATTTTCCAATATATTAATTACCTAGAGGTATATTCAATTACACAAAAGTAAGGTTTTCATGCAATAATATCCTCTAATAATCCATTACCACAATCCATATATCCTTTTGATTAATTTATATCACCTCATCAAAATATTATGTCTCTCTACCTTCAGTAAGTATCACACACTCCTCAGATGAAAACTGAGTAAAAATGGTATGATGTTGGGATGATCACCAAAGTGGAACTATGGGTTCTTTAATAACCCTTATAATTGGATCTTCATAAAAAAAAGGTGCATCCTAAAAATCAGCTCCAACTAGTCAACCTGAACATCATTCTGCACATAAATGCAATCATCAGAATCAACATCATGAGGTATATGTGACTTTGAAACATTCTCAACTGTGAAAAATCTATCAGAAGTTTGAGAAGTATATGTTTATCCCTTATCAAAATCTACAATAGTATGATCCTCTAATATTATTAAATCACTTCTTATCGAAATTTTCTTCAAAGAAGGATCATAGAACTAGTTTACAAACTCCTCATGTCCAAAACCGAATAAAAATACATTGTCAGGACTTACCATCATGCTTGGATCTCTCCTATCTAGACACATGAACAAAATTATTACAACCAAAAACACGTAACTAATTATATATGATATGTTTTCAATATTAAAACATGTTTGTAGTGTATGTCTTCAAATAAACCATTAGTGAGAAAATAATAATACATGTAGAAATAAATAAATCCTCCACAAGAATTTCCAAGAAATATTTTTTCCAAAATAAAACACAAAAATCCTTCTAAAAAAATCATGTTCATCCAGTAAGATACATCATTCAGACAAGTTGTCTGAGGAGGAATATTCTGATGTTGAATATCTTATTTCTTATAATATTGATAAAAGGGCCACAACACTCACTCATATAGTCAATGTGAATACTTTTAAAATTCCAACTATATTCTTTCTCATCAAATACCTGAATTTCTTGAAAACATTGAGTATATAAATTTTGGTATTTAAAACATAAACCCAAAGCATATGTGAGTAGTTATCAATAAATTTCATAAAATAAAGATCACCACTAATGTTATTAGACTTTAATGTTCCAAATATGATTGAATGTACAAATACAAGTACCTATGATAACCAATGGAAAGGATGACTAGTTAAACTTTTCCAATATAGTTTTATGACTATAAAATGATTACATGTGTCTAATTTGACACCTTTCATTCCTAGAATTAATTTTCCCTTGGCCAAATAGACAATCCCATTATCAGTAATGTGGGTAATACTCTTATTCCATAACTTGGATGAAGCTCTAGAGTCAACATGGTAAGTAATATTACAGTAAATATAAGTTATATCTCAGTAGAAACCTGATTGTTTCTTGCTATGAGCCACAATCAATGATGTCTTGGAAATCTTCCATTTTCCAACTATAATAGTTCTAATAAAACCATTATCATCATGAAAAATTATATATATAAAATTAATAAAACCCTCAGTTGAATTCCAAACATTATTCAAAATCAGGTTAGTTCATGTTCTAGTCTCCAATAAAATTGGCATGATACAT
>CAUJRU010002664.1:0-69039 GCA_963277665.1 Viscum album
AATGATTCCACTATTTCTAGAAGAAGATTCTATACCTGCTCGCTACATCTAGCCTTGAGACATTATCCAATTCAGCTCCTATAGCTGAAAGAAATACTAAACAATTCATATCCCCCCACCAACAGCATCCCCTCCATTTAATAACCCCCACCCACCGCCTAACAACCACCTAACAACCCTGACAGCTAACAACTATTTAACACAAGTTAGCATACTACCCCTAGTAGTTTATTAGACACACCCCTTTACATACCCTACCCAACAGCACCCAGCCCCAGACCCCTAACGCAGGTGCATCCAGGACCCTTCGTAGCCCAGGCAGAAGACTTCCAGCCTCACCTCACAACTCCTCTCCAGATCCTCTCCAGCCCACACAACAACAGTCAGTAACATGCAGCCCCACGTCAGGGGGGGAGGGCTGTCCAGCAGGGGGAGGGCTTGTCCAGCTGGGGGAGGGATGTCCAGCAGGGGGGAGGGCTGTCCAGCAGGGGGGAGGGGTGTCCAGCAGGGGGGAGGGGTGTCCAGGCAGGGGGCGGGGCTGTCCAGCAGGGGGGGTGGCTGTCCCGGTAGGGGGGCGGGCTGTCAGGCAGGGGGCGGGCTGTCACGGGCTATCCGGCAGGGGGGAGGGGTGGTCCAGCAGGGGGGGAGGGGGTGTCAAACTGCAGTCCACGCCACGGTCATGCCACGGTCACGCCGCGTCACGCCGCGGTCACGCCGCGGTCACGGCCGCGGTCACGCCGCGGTCACGCCGTGATTTGGCCCTGCACCAGGACGACACCCTACAGCGGTTACTCCTCCAGGACGACACCCTGCGGTGGTCACAACCGTGGTCATGTCGCGGTCACACTGCAGTCATGCGGCGGTCACGCCCCGGTCACACTGCGGTCACGCCGCGGTCACGCCGCAGTCACGCCGCGGTCATTCCGTGATTTGGCCTTGCTCCTGGACGACAGCCTGCGGCGGTTACTCCTCCTTAGAGAAACATTGAATGGTTAGCTCTAATAATTTTTCGTATTTCCTCATTCCTAAACTATATCTCCTCTTAGCGCTGCCTCTCATCCATATTTCCACAAAACGTGCATAGCAGGTGGTACAAAGGCTCAATTCAACTGAAAACATTGGTTTGGAATTGTATGGCATATTTTATTGTACATGTATCACATAATATTTGTTCAGTAATTCTTCTTTTTCCTCATCCTCTTCAACATGTTGTCCGAACCATATCATCCTCATCCTCTGCACATGTTGTCTGAACCAGATCAGCCTGTTGTGATGGAAATTCAATGTATGCTTTTGGCTGTTTTAGATGAAATACTTCCATAATTCCCTCATCTCATGTAGCCACTCATTGGAGGAGGATGGTCACTGCCAAGTTGAGTTTTAAAGGCTACACACAATCTGTTTGATGCAATTCCAAAGAGGCTGTTCTATTCTGAGGGCCTATTTCATGCTGGAGTTCCCACATTTCCCCCACAAGCTGGCAAAGGGAGGTCTGTTTGGGCTTATGCAAACAGGTCTTGTTTGTTATGGACAAAGATGCAACTGGATACCTGGTTTGCTTGAAGAGTTTCCATGAAGGGTCTTCACTGTAGAGGAGACTAGCTCTGGTCTGTATTTGGTAGTTGCTTCCATGATGGTTCCCACAACCGTTTGACTGAATTTCACACCAAACCAAGCCCTAATAGTGACTATTTTTTGATGCACTATAAAAATCCCATGGCCAACCCACCAAAATCAAAGCAGCTATTCCAGGTCCATTTCCAATCTCACTAAAAAATCCAAACTCAAGCCCTACTACAATTCCAAGCTCCCACTTCAATTTAGCCACTATGAACTCCTTCCCAGTCCCCCACCATTTTTCAATCCACCTAGGCAACCCATCCACAACTTGACCACCAATCAGGCCTACCCACCTCTCAACTTCTAAGCCACCAACCCCACATTTTCCACCAGGCATCCCACTTTAAAACCATTCCAAACCTCACCCAATTCTAACCAATTAAACCAGACCCCTTAACATTTGAAGCCCTCATCTAAATTCCTGTTCCAACTCACTTATTTTAGACCCAATCAGCCCTGCCACTTCAGAAAAACAAGAGCAGCCTACTTAAAATCCAGTCCAACTTAGTTTCCTTCATGCTTTCCCCCATGAGTCCATAGCCTCACCTCAACCAAATTATTAACTACCTGGACACCTGGAATCCACAAGAGGAGAGAGAAGGTTTATATATTTTTTTGTAATATTTTATTCCATTGGAAGAGAATTTGTTGGATGCTGCCACTTGTAATGAGGTACTTAATTTCCTCTCCCTCTTTCTTCCATTAAATATTAGACAGATCCTATGTAAAAAAATCATTCTCCACCTCTGGGGAAGGAACTATCAGCTACCGTTCTTCTGTTCTTCTTCCTGCTGATGAATAAAATTCTCCAAGTATATTGGGAAAATTTTATTCATTTTTCTTCATTTACCTCTTCTTACTTACTGCTGATTTCAGCAGCCGGATTCAGTCTTTTAGCAATAGCCCATGAAATCCATCCATTGTCTAGGGGGTCTAGTGGGGGGGGGGGGGGGGTCTGTCCTGGGGTGTCCAGGGACTGGGGGGGGGGGGGGTTGTCCTGGGGGGTCTGTCCATGGGGTTTTCTAGCGGGTCCAGTGGGGGGGGGGGGGGTCTTTCCTGGGGTGTCCAAGGTCTGGGGGGGGGGTCTGTCCTGGGGGGTCTGGGTTTGGGGGGGTGTTGAACCCTCTGGAATTGAGGGGGAGATTGTTGGACCCTCTGGAGTTAAGTTGCTTCATTATGTTTTGATAATCCCAACCATTCCTTTTTTATATCTTGATTTTGCATTATCGGATATATGTTTACTGTGACTTAACTCATTCTGCCAAGAGAATGCTTAAACAGTTTATAGCTACCACTACAGATAGTAGCTACAGTTATGACTCAAAGTCTACCGCTACTCAAAGTCTACCGATACTCAAAGTCTACCGCTGCATCGAAGTAGACAGTTATCGTTACAGCAAAGCTGATAGCTACCGATATGCTGAAGTCCACCGTTATGAAAAGTCTACCGATAGAGAGCTACCGCTACTGGTAAAGGCAAAGCCACAACTACCGATAGAGAGTTACCGCTACTGGTAAAGGCAGAGCCATAGCTACCGATAAAGAGTTACCGCTACTGGTAAAGGCAGAGCCACCACTACTGTTACAAGTCCACCGCTACTGATACATCAAGTCTACCGACAGACAAGTCTACCGTTATAGATTCCTGCCGATACTCAGACCTACCATGACAAAGTCTACCGTTATCATGAGCAACCGTTCAGAGACAGAACCCCGACATGCTTTAAATCTCTTTATTATTATTTAATCTAACCAACGGTCACATTAGGTATATTTTAATGCACTGACATTTATTTAATATGTGTTGCTGGTTTTCAGGAAACCGTACCTTGTACTTACAAAAAGGAATCAGACCTTTTGCCGAAGCTTGTGTTTTAAAAAGAAGGATGCAGAAAAGAGCACCAGGAGAGACGCTGGAGATCAAGCTCAAAACGTGCAAAAAGAACAACCGGAGAACTTTCACTCACGAGACTAGTGCCACCAGCCTCCAGAACATAGAGCATACATCGAGCAATTTATGCTAACAAAGAACTACACAAATCTCTTCATTCTCTGAGCCGATAAGCAAGATGAACCTGGAAGTCAAGGAAACAAATGATACTCTGTTTTCCAGATAAAAACCAGAAGAAGACTCAGAACGAATTCTAATCAACAAAAGGAGTCGAGAGCTGCACGAACATCACTAGAGCCTTTTCTACACTCTAAATATTTGCTCTGTGATTTATCTTTTTACATATTGAGCAGTGTGTGTTATCTGCTGTATTTAACACACACACTGTCTCCTGTGCTTTAACTGGAGTATTTGTAAATCCTCACTCAATACTCTTACATATTTGTTTTCCCACTGGGACAGTGGTAGAGGTCGTGTGACCTGAACAGCTGGTTGCTGTTGTGTTTGTTCCCATGAATAACTGTGGTAGAGGTCTTGGACCTGGACAGTTTCAAACTGTTGAACCCCGATCCAGGGTGTGGATCATCCTTATATAAGACTTTTGAGAGGACTAAGTCTCGGCTTGAGACTGAACCTCTTGGTTAACTTCTCTGTGTTTTTAGTTAAAGTTTATATCCATACAATACTTATCTATTTCATATTCCGCTTCTATTACTTTGAAATATAATTTATTTTCAAGGCTACTTTGATAGTTAAACTCACAAGTGTTTATATTTATTGTAAATCAGTAAGTTAGTTTCAAAAGTTAAATTAATCATAAGATTAAGTTAACTGATAACTAATCAATCTTTGAGAAACTAAGTGAACCTTTATAATCTGTATAAATTCACTACAGTTTAATCTGTTTTTGAAATTGGGGGATTTTAATTGAAATTGTTTTTAGCAGAAATTTTAAAATTGGAACTCAATTCACCCCCCTCTTGAGTATCCACTCCGACCAACATTTGGTATCAGAGGAATCAAAAAAAATAAATAAAGATATTTTCTATATTACTCTTCTTTTTAACTGTGATTTTAGTTGTATTTTAAAGTTCTTAAAATTTCTGTTATTTCTAAATTCGTATCACTTTAAATTTTGTTTATAATGGATAATAGACTTGAGGGTGCTGCTATTAACCGGCCACCTTTCTTCAATGGAAATAACTATGCTCAGTGGAAACTTAAAATGAAAATCCATTTAGAAAGTATGGGTTTTGATATCTGGACTGCTATAGAATCTCAATACAAAATTCCAGAAACTGAAAGAATAACTTGGGATGAACCTACTAAGGCTGCTTACAATAATAATTGTAAAGACATAAATGCCCTCTACTGTGCTTTAGGAGATGAGGAATTCAATAGAATTTCTGCCTGCAAAACTGCTTTTGATATTTGGGATACCTTGGCTGTTTCTCATGAAGGAACAACAAATGTTAAGGAAATGCGGTTAAATACATATACTATTAAATATGATAACTTTAAAATGAAAGCTGATGAACTCATCTCTGACATGTATCTCAGGTTTAATGAGATAGTCAACACAATGAGCTCACTTGGAAAGGGTGTTCCAGCAAAGGAACAAATCATGAGAATACTGAGATGTTTTCCAGATAGATGGAGAGGCACGTCTGTCTCAATCAGAGAATCCTGTGACATTGGAACACTGCCTGTCAAGGAGTTAATCGGTAAACTAATGATGTATGAAGAAGAATTGAAGGTGAACAGAGAAGAAGATGATGAACCCAAGAAGAAATCCGTGGCATTTAAGACTACTGCATCAAAGATTAAAGACAAGGAGAAAGTACATGTGCCTACTGAAAGCTCGTCTAGTGAAGATCCAGATTCTGACAGTGATGAAGAAATGGCTCAAATAGCCAGGAGATTCAAGAAGTTCTATAGGAAGAAAAAGTTTTTCAGAGAACCTAGCTACAAAGGTAAGTATAATCAATAAGGCAAGTGGAAGAAGGATTGGAATAAGTCAGATAAAGTAGATGATATAGTCTGCTATGAATGCAAGAGGAAAGGACACATCAAAGCCGACTGTCCTAAGTTAAAATTCAAGAAAAAATATGACTATAAGGACAATAGGTACAAGAAAGCTATGAAAGCAACCTGGAGTGCTTCGGAGGATAGAACAAGTGAATCAGAAGCTAGTGAATCTGAAAGAAATCGTGCTAATATGTGTTTCATGACTAACACATCTGAGGTACCTATTTCACCAGCTTTAAACAATTTTTATTCTGGAGATGACCATGATTCAGACAATGAGGAAAATATGTCTAAAGCTGAACTGTTTGAATAATGCAATATGCTGGAAGATACTTGCAATGAACTAAAGATTAAATATAAATCCTTGAAGAAACAACATGCTTTGACTAGTAATATTGAAACAGGTTTAAGTGTGGAAAAAGAGAAGTATGCTCAACTATTTAAATAGAACACTCAACTTAAATTATCAAATGAACAATTAAGAAAAGATATTGAAAAGTTCACTACTGGTAGGGATACCTTGACACAACTGCTAGGAAAACATATTGCTCCCAAATATACAACCGGTCTAGGATATCAGCCTGGACAGAGACAAGTAAGCAAAACCAAATTTGTCCCAAAATATGGACAGTTTTCTGCTAGTTCTAGTTCAGGACCATCTTATACAAAACAGTTTTCTAAAGGACCCAACAAAGTATTTTTGTCTCAAAATATGCTTTCTGGTCTTAGAAAAACTATAAAGAAAATATGGGTTCCCAAAGTTTTATTATCTAACCTTTCTGGACCCAAAAAGATCTGGGTACCAAAATTATCCTATGTCTAATCTATTTTGCAGGGAAATTGTTTAAAGAGCATCTGTAACACTCTATGGTATTTGGACAGCGGATGTTCAAGACATATGACAGGAGACTATTCTTGCTTCAAGAGTCTGATTAAGGTTGATGGTGGGCATGTCACCTTTGGTGACAATGCAAAAGGAAAAATCATCGGCTTAGGCCAGATTGGTAACCCTGATACAATTTTGATTTCTAAAGTAATTTTTGTTGACGGATTAAAGTATAACTTACTTAGTATATCTCAGTTGTGTGATGATGGTTTTAATGTTAAATTTGAAAATAATTCATGCAATGTTTTTAATTCAAAACATGACTTAGTTTTCACTGCATCTAGAAATGAGAATGTATATGCTGTTGATCTAAATTCCTTGGTCAAACAAAATGTTTCCTGCTTAAATGATTTCTATAAAGAGTCTTGGTTGTGGCATAGGAGACTAGGACACTGTAATGTTCACTCACTTAGGAAACTTTCTAAGAAATGCTTAGTTAGAGACCTACCCAAATTAGAATTCCCGAATGATAAAGTGTGCAATCCCTGTCAAAAGGGAAAACAACACAAAGTTTCTTTTAAACCAAAGAAAGAAGTTTCAACTTCTCAACCACTTGAATTGGTTCACCTGGATTTGTTTGGACCTTCAAGAGTTTCAAGTTTAAATGGGAAGCACTATGTTTATGTTCTTGTTGATGATTTTTCTAGATACACTTGGGTATACTTTCTAACTCACAAAAGTGAAGCATGTTCCTACTTTGTTAAATATTCCAAGACTGTAGAAAATCTTAGTGGACTCAAAATTAAGACCCTGAGGAGTGATCATGGGCGTGAGTTTGAGAATCATGAATTTGAATCCTACTGCTCACACAATGGCTATAATCACAACTTTTCTGCTCCTAGAACACCCCAACAGAATGGTGTAGTGGAAAGAAGAAATAGAACCCTTCAAGAAATTGCAAGGACTATGCTTAATGAGTATGACTTACCTATTTATTTTTGGGCTGAAGCTGTAAATACAGCTTACTATGTCATTAATAGAGTTTTAATTAGACCTATTCTAAAAAGGACCCCTTATGAACTTTGGAATAATAGGAATCCTAAGGTTAATTACTTCAAAGTTTTTGGTTGCAAAGTCTTTATCCTTAACACTAAAGACAATCTTGAAAATTTTGCATCCAAGAGTGATGAAGGAATTTTCCTAGGTTACTCTCTCTCTAGTAAAGCCTATAGAGTTTTCAATAAAAGAACCAAATGTGTGGAAGAATCAGTTCATGTCAAATTCGATGAGACTGATCCACATGAGCCTAAATCCTACCTTGAAGATCTTGAGGAAGATTTTTCAAATCTGGAACTAAATGATAAGAATACTAAATCCCCTGTAAAAGAATCCAGTTCTGGAAATTTTCCAGAATCTTCTCATACCAATTCCAGACCTGTAGACAACTCTGAAGAAGCCAGTTCAACTCCTTATAGAGGTGTTAGAACTCTCAAGAATCATCCTATTGATGCTGTTGTAGGTGATTTAAATAGAGGAACACAAACTAGAGCTTCTCTAAGGAACCAGGTTGAACATCAAACTTTTCTGTCACAACTTGAACCCAAAGATATCAATGATGCTATCAATGATGAATTCTGGGTAATGCCTATGCAAGAAGAACTAAATCAGTTTGAAAGAAACAAAGTTTGGGAATTAGTGGAAAGACCTAAGGACACTCCAACCATAGGCACTAAATGGGTGTTTAGGAACAAAGTTGATGAATCTGGAACTATCATTAGAAACAAGGCTAGGCTAGTTGCACAAGGCTATATTCAAGAGGAAGGAATAGACTATGAGGAAAATTTTGCACCCGTAGCCAGATTAGAGGCCATTAGGATATTACTTGCTTATGCTGCTCATCTGAATTTCACACTCTATCAAATGGATGTTAAAAGCGCTTTTCTGAATGGATATATAAATGAGGATGTATTTTTTGAACAACCTCCTGGTTTTACAAATCCCCATTTTCCCAATCATGTTTTCAAACTATCTAAAACTTTATATGGTTTAAAGCAAGCTCCAAGAGCTTGGTATGATAGGCTCAGCTCTTTTCTTATTTCAAAAGGATTTACTAAAGGAATAGCTGATCCTACTCTCTTCATTAAATGGATTTCTAAATTTTTTTTAATAGTACAGATCTATGTAGATGATATTATTTTTGGATCTTCTAAATATTCTTTATGTATTGAGTTTTCAAAAATAATGCAAAATGAGTTCGAAATGAGCTTAATGGGAGAACTAAAATTTTTCCTTGGATTTCAGATCTTTCAAAACAAAAATGGTATTATTTTGAATCAAAGTAAATATATTAAAGATCTTCTAAAACGTTTTTCATTGGATAGTAGTAAAGGCAGTGATACACCTATGAGTACCACCTGTAAGTTGGATAGTGATGAAACTGGAGAACCAGTAAATCAAACCAACTACAGAGGTATGATAGGAAGTCTACTGTACCTTACTGCTAGTAGACCCGACATCATGTTCAGTGTATGCATGTGTGCTCGATTTCAAGCAAACCCAAAGGAGTCTCATTTGACTACTGTTAAAAGAATTTTCAAATATCTAAAACATACTCCCAATTTGGGACTATTTTATCCAAAAGGACAATCATTTGATTTATTGAGTTATTCTGATGCTGATTTTGCTAGTTGTAAGTTAGACAGAAAAAGCACCTCTGGAACATGTCACATCTTAGGCAAATCTCTAGTATCTTGGTGTGGTAAGAAGCAGAATTCTGTTGCATTATCTACTGCCGAAGCTGAGTATATAGCTACTGGTAGTTGTTGTGCACAAATCTTGTGGATGAAACACACTTTACTAGACTATGGATATCAATTCAAACATGTCTCTATAAAGTGTGACAATACAAGTGCTATTAACATTTCCAAAAATCCGGTATCTCATGCTAGGACAAAGCATATTGATGTGAGACATCACTTTTTGAGGGATCACTATCAAAAGGGTGATATCACTCTTGAATTCATTGGCACTGAACATCAGTTAGCTGATATTTTTACAAATCCGTTGAATTATAAGAGATTAAATTACATCAAACATGAGTTAGGTATGATTAACTATAGTTAGAGAAACCTCACCGTTAGAGAAACCACAGCGTTAGAGAAACCTCACCGTTAGAGAAACCTCACCGTTAGAGAAACCTCACCGTTAGATAAACCTCACCGTTAGAGAAACCTCACCGTTAGAGAAACCTCACCGTTAGAGAAACCTCACCGTTAGAGAACTTTACCGGTACATTTGCATTTTTTTTAAAAAAAAAATCCGAGACATCGAACCGTTTTATTTTATTTTATGATTTATGTGATTTATGAATCCTAAATGATATTAAAACTCGAATTAGACTCACTAAATCTCATTGAGAACTTGTCTGCTCGAACTCTCCTAAACCTAAACCTCTCGACCTTCAGAACCCTAGCCTCAAATCCGTAATGGCCCGAGTCAAGAGACCTCAGATGACTGATGGAAGTGAAGCGCCGACACCGAAGAGACAAAAATTAACTAGTACTGATGCCATTGGAAGTGGCGAGGGAAGTTTAGCTCAGAGAAGATCAGTAAATCCACACCTATCGAAGCGCGAGATAGTTGTTGAAAAAGAAGTATGTGCAGAATGGGTCATGGAAAGCAAGTCGCTGGTTCTTATAGTGTTAAAAGAACAAGGTTGGCTAGAATGCTTCGCGAACAACAACGGACCTTACTATCCAGGATTGGTGAAACAGTTCTACGAATTCATTCATTTTGAAAAGTCTGAAGAAGAAAGCAGAATGATTTCTTATGTGAATGGTCAGGAAGTATCGTTTACTTCAGGAGAATGGGCTGAGAACCTAAGAGTTCCACATGAGGGTGATTTTACTTTTTATTCCAAGTCTGTACCTTCGACCAGTGATATATTTCAATATGAAGACGCTTTGGTGAAACTCAAAGGGAATGGGACCCCTAGAAAGGTGATTTCTGCAGATATGGAAGGAGAAGATAAGCTTTTATTTAAATTTATTCAGCATGTTGTTAGTCCAAGAAGAGGAGACTTTGCCCCTTTAAGATTCCAAGACATATATTTGCTGCATTTGCTGAAGCACAGTGTGAAAATCAATCTATGTAGATTGATTATGGTTCAAGTGGAAGAAATGACTAGACCAAAGTCAAAATCAAATGCCCTGTTTTTCTCCAAACTAATTTCTGTGATGCTGAAAGTGAGGGAGTTAGCTGGACCTCAGGATGAGCTGGTAGTGGTTAAGGATAACTTCTGTATTACAAGAACTATTTGTAAATACTTGAAAGTCACCTGGAATCCTTGGAAGAAATCATGGGTAAATGATGATGGAAAAATTTATGAGAAATTCACTCCTAAGAATCATCCATCCAGACCAAAAGATGTTAGAGATCCTAGTCTTCGACCAGATGAACCAGAACCAGTTTACAGTGATGATGAAGCTGAGGAGGAAGAGACTTCAGTTGAGGAAGGAGGAGATCCAGACTTACCCCCTAGTCCTATGCATCAAGTTATTTCTTATGGAGCAACTATCCCTCCAAAAGCACTACCAAAGAGAGAAATTCTCTTGAAGGATAATGATTCAGAGTCTACATAAGGAGGAGAAGAATCATGCCAATATGTTTTCAAGGACACCTCTGAGGAGGATGAGACAACCGAATCCAATCATAGAGAACAGGAGGCTGAGGATGAAGCAGTTGATGAGGAAAATGTTGAAAGAGAGCTCATTTTGAGTCCTCTAATAGTCAGTACAATCAGGATAGTGCCTGAGCAGGAAGATGTAGCAACAACACCTGTTGATGAAAGAGTCATTAATGTCTTAGAACTAATGGCTACTAAATCTGCTGAAATTGTGGAGAAAATTGCAGAATTACCTCAGGGAGAAGAGTTGGGAGAGATACCTCAGGAGAATTTTCCAAGAGAAGGAGAGAATCTCGGCTCAGTATCAGTATCATATGACATTGAAGGTTGGAGATCAGCTCCCGGATATATGATTCTTGGATTATCTTATGGTGATTCTGATGAGGAAGACCAAGCCCAAAGGGAACCAGTTGCCTTACCCACTATGAATGACAATGTGGCAACAAAAGATGAACTTAAGTCTTTAAAATCCAAGTTGATAGAAGTAATAAGAGAATCAGTGGGAGATATGAAGAAAAGTATGTTTGAAGAGATAAAAAACGTGGAGCAATCCCTTGAGTTATCCATTGGATGCAGTATATCCAGTCCTGTGGAACAAATAGTGGACAAACTTAAGGTGTGCCACACTCAGATTGAGAGTTGGACAGGAGCTGTAATTGCTCTTAGACAATCAATTGCCTCCTTGACTGCTTTACACAGTTCTCATACCCAAGTGCACACTGACATTCGCTATATCAAAGAAGTGGTCAAACAGTTTGTGGAAGTTTTTGAGGCTTTTAAGAAGTCAGTTAAAGAACATCTGCACAGTCAGGATGAACTGGTACAGAAGATGGTTAGCAATCTGACTCACTCTTTCAAGGAAACAGTGGCCTTCTTAATGAAACCTCTTCCCTCATCCAACACAAGTTTGAACCTTGACCAGATCCGAACTATCCTTCAGGAAGAATTGGCTAAGGCCAGTCCTAGTGGTGCATCCGATACTCAGATTCTTGCTACCACTCGGGAAGTTAGTAGTTTTGTTCGTGATCACCTGCGGGCAACTACTGCTTCTCAAGAGGCAATCAAAAATAAGGTGGATGCTTATTTTGACAAAGTGTATACCAAGCACCAAATGACAAACCATTTCAAGCTTTTGATTGAGAATATGAAGTTACCTCCTGTTACCCAAGCCTTCAGAGAACAGGTTAGTAAGCTCCGGGAGCTTACTCCTGCTTTAGATAAGTTTATTGAGAACAGAGATGATTTTTTCTCTGCTATGGAGCGAGGTGGAAGCATCATCATGGATTTCAGGAATCTCTTGCTGCCTTTCCTACATGTGGATGCTCGACCGGTTATTGTCCCACCTGCCCTTCCACCATCTGCCTCTGGGAGTACTCCTCAACTGACTCCAGTTCAAGCCATCAGGAGCTTGACACCTTTGATCCCTCAGAAAGAGACAGATTACAGATCTGGTGCTGTATCAGTTGCTGATCCACCAATCGTTCTTTCCGGAATTCCCAAGCCTGCTGACTCTACCTCTACACCCTCTGCTGATCCCAAGGGCAAGACACCTCTCCGAGAGGATGATTGAGGGCTTTTTTTGATGGGATTCATTGTATTTTTGTCCTTTTCTGTTTTTCCCAAATGTATCTTTTTGTTAATCACAAAGGGGGAGAAATTCTTGGAAAACCAAAAGAGAATGTTGTTCATTTTTTTCCCTCTAATATATATATTTTTATTTTATTTTATTTCTCTGATACTATACTGTTGATATCATAATTTGATATTATTGTTTTTGGCATATGTTGAGATTATCAAAAAGGGGGATATTATTGAACCCTCTGGAATTGAGGGGGAGATTGTTGAACCCTCTGGAGTTAAGTTGTTTCATTATGTTTTGATAATCCCAACCATTCCTTTTTTATATCTTGATTTGGCATTATCGGATATATGTTTACTGTGACTTAACTCATTCTGCCAAGAGAATGCTTAAACATTTTATAGCTACCGCTACAGATAGTAGCTACCGTTATGACACAAAGTCTACCGCTACTCAAAGTCTACCGATACTCAAAGTCTACCGCTGCATCGAAGTAGACAGTTATCGTTACAGCAAAGCTGATAGCTACCGATATGCTGAAGTCCACCGTTATGAAAAGTCTACCGATATAGAGCTACCGCTACTGGTAAAGGAAAAGCCACAGCTACCGATAGAGAGTTACCGCTACTGGTAAAGGCAGAGCCACAGCTACTGATAAAGAGTTACCGCTACTGGTAAAGGCAGAGCCACCACTACTGTTACAAGTCCACCGCTACCGATACATCAAGTCTACCGACAGACAAGTCTATCGTTACAGATGCCTGCCGATACTCATACCTACCATGACAAAGTCTACCGTTATCATGAGCAACCGTTCAGAGACAGAACCCCGACATGATTTAAATCTATTTATTATTATTTAATCTAACCAACGGTCACATTAGGTATATTTTAATGCACTGACATTTATTTAATATGTGTTGCTGGTTTTTAGGAAACCGTACCTCGTACTTACAAAAAGGAATCATACCTTTTTCCGAAGCTTGTGCTTTAAAAAGAAGGATGCAGAAAAGAGCACCAGGAGAGACGCTGACGATCAAGCTCAAAACGTGCAAAAAGAACTACTGGAGAACTTGCACTCACGAGACTAGTGCCACCAGCCTCCAGAACATAGAGCATACATCGAGCAATTTATGCTAACGAAGAACTACACAAATCTCTTCATTCTATGAGACGATAAGCAAGATTAACCTGGAAGTCAAGGAAACAGATGATACCCTGTTTTCCAGATAAAAACCAGAAGAAGACTCAGAACTAATTCTAATCAACAAAAGGAGTCGAGAGCTGCACAAAGATCACTAGAGCCTTTTCTACACTCTAAATATTTTCTCTGTGATTTATCTTTTTACATATTGAGCAGTGTGTGTTATCTGCTGTATTTAACACACACACTGTCTCCTGTGCTTTAACTGGAGGATTTGTAAATCCTCACTCAATACTCTTACATATTTGTTTTCCCACTGGGACAGTGGTAGAGGTCGTGTGACTTGAACAGCTGGTTGCTGTTGTGTTTGTTCCCACGAATAACTGTGGTAGAGGTCTTGGACCTGGACAGTTGCAAACTGTTGAACCCCGATCCAAGGTGTGGATCATCCTTATATAAGACTTTTGAGAGGACTAAGTCTCGACTTGAGACTGAACCTCTTGGTTAACTTCTCTGTGTTTTTAGTTAAAGTTTATATCCATACAATACTTATCTATTTCATATTCCGCTGCTATTACTTTGAAATATAATTTATTTTCAAGGCTACTTTGATAGTTAAACTCGCAAGTGTTTATATTTATTGTAAATCAGTAAGTTAGTTTCAAAAGTTAAATTAATCATAATATTAAGTTAACTGAGAACTAATCAATCTTTGAGAAACTAAGTGAACCTTTATAATCTGTATAAATTCACTATAGTTTAATCTGTTTTTGAAATTGGGGGATTTTAATAGAAATTTTTTTTAGCAGAAATTTTAAAATTGGAACTCAATTCACCCCCCTCTTGAGTATCCACTCCGACCAATAGGGGGGGTAGGTTCTGGGGGGTGTCCATGGTCTGGGGGGCTGTCCAGGTTCTGGGGGGGGGGGGTCTGTCCTTGGGTGTCCAGGGTCTGGGGGGGGGGCAGGACTGGCATGGGTGTCCAGGGTCTGGGGGGGTCTGTCCTGGGGTGGGGTCTGTCCTGGGGTGTCCAGGGTCAGGGGGAAGGGGGGCAGGGGGCAGGGGGTAGGGGTGTCCAGTAGGGGGAGGGGTGTCCAGCAGGGGGAGGGGCTGTCCAAGCAGGGGGGAGGGGTGTCCGGGAGGGGGGGAGGGCTGTCCAGGGGGTGCAGGGGGTGTCCAGTGGGGCTGTCTAGTGGGGCTGTCCAGTTGGGGCATGGGGGCTGTCCAGTGGGGTGAAGGGGGGGCATGGGGGACCAAGGGGGGCATGGGGGGTACAGGGGGGTGTTCAAGGGGGCTGTCTAGGGGGTGCAAGAGGGCTGTACAGGAACCTAAGCCCATGCAGGTTATGAATGTCTCTATAGAGAAAATGCAGTGCTGTCCAGATCTGGAAAATATCATAAAACATCCCACAGATACTTCACAGGCACCAGGTATAACTATTTCACCACCTATATATAGTGAGCACAGTGCTATAAAATCTGGTAACTCTATTTCAAATCATAATTCCAATGTTTTGTTTAGTGTAGTACTACATGAAATGTAAGCAGATTTTATCTGAGGATGAGCATGTGTGACCATGATTTCACCAAGCAGTTTTTTTAGTTTATAAACAGTTTTTTTGGTAATGTTTTCCAATTTCAAATATGTTTTTTTTATTTCCATAAACATTTTATAGTTTATTCTGTTTTATTTTCTAGACTGATTATATGTATGTTTTCCTAGATTACTCATATATAGCTACTTTTGAATTTTGTTTCAACTATTTCCCAAGTCATACTAAGAACCTATAGTATGGGGTGGTCCTACTAAGAACCTATAGTATGGGGCTAGTGTTCAGCAGGGGTCCAGTGTCCATCAGGGGTAAATATGCAGGGGGAGTCCAGTGTCCAGGGGGGAGTCCAGTGTCCAATAGGGGTAAATATGATTTGGGAATCCCAAGAACTAGTTTCCAGGGGGGAGTCCTGTGTCCAGTAGGGGTACAAGGGGGCTGGTAGGGGTGGGGGGGGGGAGTATGGGTCCAGTGTCTAGCAGGGGTCCAGTGTCCAGCAGGGGTAAATATGCAGGGGGCCTAGTAGGGGGTCTAGCAGGGGACATGGGGCCTAGCAGGGGGCAGGGGGACTAGCAGGGGCAGGGGGGCTGGCAGGGGGCTGGCAGGGGGCAGGGGGGGCTGGCAGGGGGCAGGGGGGGCTGGAAGGGGGACTAGAAGGGGGGGGGGGGGGGGTACTGGCAGGGGGTGGCAGGGGGGACTGGCAGGGGGCATGGGGGGCTGGCTGGCAGGGGGGCAAGCAGGGGGTGGCAGGGGGGGAACTAGCAGGGGGCAGGGGGGGCTGGCAGGGGGTGACAGGGGGGACTAGCATGGGGAAGGGGGGAAGGAAGGGGGACAAGCAGGGGGTGGCAGGGGGGAGGGGTGTCCAGGCAGGGGGGAGGGGTGTCCAGGCAGGGGGAGGGGCTGTCCAGCATGGGGGGAGGGGTGTCCAGGCAGGGGGAGGGGCTGTCCAGCAGGGGGGGAGGGGCTGTCCAGCATGAGGGGGAGGGATGTCCAGCTGGGGGGGAGGGCTATCCAGCAGGGGGGAGGGGTGTCCAGCAAGGGGGAGGGGTGTCCAGGCAGGGGGGAGGGGTGTCCAGCAGGGGGGGAGGGGTGTCCAGGAAGGGGGAGGGGCTGTCCAGTTGGGGGGAGGGGCTGTCCTGCAAGGGGGAGGGGTGTCTAGCAGGGGGGAGGGCTGTCCAGCAGGGGGGAGGGGTGTCCAGCAGGGGGAGGGGTGTCCAGGCAGGGGGAGGGGTTGTCCAGTAGAGGGGGAGGGGTTGTCCTTGAGGAATGTCTAGGTGGGAACGAGCATGAATAGGTGTAACAGCAGGTAGAGTAAAATGTGTCAGCCCTATAAGTATATGTCATGTGTAACCTATAGGGTGAGGTCTGTAATGATGCTCCTAGACATGTTCTGGTTGTGTAAAAAATGTTGGAAACTCTCTATTTTCTATTTCTTGATTCATGTATGTTGGTTGTTGGTACCCCATGTTGATAGGATGTTTCATCTTAATTCTAGTTGCGGTAGAGAACCCTCTTTGATAAGGTGCTCAATTTGGGAGTACGAGTTGAGGATATACTTATAGAATATATCCAGTAGAATTGTGCTTTACCAGTTTCAGCATGAACACATCCTTGGGCAGGGGGGGCTGGCAGGGGGGACTGGCAGGGGGAAGGGGGGGCTGGCGGGGGGGGGGGGACTAGCAGGGGGCAGGGGGGCTGGCAGGGGGACAAGCAGGGGGGGGGGGGGGCTGGCAGGGGGACAAGCAAGGGGGTGGAAGGGGGGGACTAGCAGGGGGCAGGGGGGGATTGGCAGGGGGACTAGCAGGGGGCAGGGGGGACTAGCAGGGGGGGTGGCAGGGGGCAGGGGGGTGGCAGCGGGGACTGGCAGGGGGGTGGCAGGGGGTGGCAGGGGGTGTCCAGGGGTGTGTCCAGGGGATGTCGAGGGGGTGTCCAGGGGGTGTCCAGGGGGGTGTAGAGGGGGTTGGGGTTTTTTTTATCGATTTGGACACCCTATAGCCACGGTTTAAACCGTAGCTATTGGTTTATTGCCACGGTTATTAACCGTGGCTATAGACATAATGCCACGGTTTAAAACTGTGGCAATTAAGTCTGTTCGGCCTTTAGTATAGCCATGGGTAAAACCGTGGCATTAGGTAAACAACCACGTTTTGAACCATGGCTATATACCTATAGCCACAGTTTCAACCGTGGCTATAGTGTTAAAGCCACGGTTTGGAACTGTGGCTATAGGTCTAGGCCTATAGCCATGCCAAACTTAGCCACAGTTTGAGGAACCGTGGCTATTACCTATATCCACGGTTTTAGGGCCTATAGCCATGGTTTAGGACCGTGGTTATAGCCCGAATTTCCAATAGTGATAATGATATTGAGGAATTAACCCTTACCTTGTACTTTTCTTTGGTCGAGGGTAATTTAACCTCTTGTATAATAGTTAAATCATTTTTATTAAATTATACAAGAACCAAATACATAAATATGATATCATATATGATCTTCTAATATTTATTTGTTAATAATATTTCAGTAGTGTCATTGTTTTGGGTGTTAACTGATTCGTTTTCCTTTATATATTTTGTTACATAAGCCATGTTTGTTATGGATAGGATGTATTTGATTCATATACATAATGATATTAAGTTCTTAAACATTATTTTTAATAATAAAATGAAAATTATTCTTGAATGGTTACGATGGGTAATGAATCTAATCGCGTTCATAGAGACTGTAATCTGTACGTACGCACAAACACTACTTCCATTTATTTTTTTTATTTTAAAAGGAATGAAAAACAAATGATACATATTTATATTATTATTCCGATATAATATAATATTTTATATAAATTATGTAAGTTCATTAACACCATCATTTATATGTTCTATGTATGGTATGAATGAGTCATATCATTTTTAGGGGGTGGTAGTCCGCACTTCCTCAAATGATGTTGTTGTATATATACAACATGAAAAGAATAAAGTTATAACATAAAAGAGAATTACATAAGATTATAGATAAAATAAATATCATAAATATCATATATAATTACAGTTCCATCATAATGTACACCATAAGAGCTGGCAGTAGAAGATTGAACAATCATCATTTCAGGAGGCAGTAGTTCACCATCCACAGAAACATTATGTTCTATACCCATTATATGGTGGTGTGTGTAAGTGTAGTTAAAATACTTCTCATAAAAACAACCTAGTATATTTATGATACTTTTGTTTTTATAAAATAAAGGAATAAATAGATTTTAGGGGGTTGAAGAAGTAAAATAAAAGAAAATAACTTAAGAGGAGATGTTACCTTTAACCATGGTAAATAAAATATTTACTGTAGTAAATATTCATAATGTATAAAAATAAAAGTTACCTTTTTACACAATTTTGACCTCCTGATTCCAAATATGGAATCCATTTTTCCAAATTCAAAAAATATAAGGTGAATAAATTAATTTAAAATTAATTATTGTGGTCAAAACAAAAAGCATTTTTTAAGAAATAATAACTATCAAAAGATTAACATTTGTTTATGTCCAGTTTAAATGTGAAATTACATAAAATGACCTAAATTATATTAAATTATCAAAATATAATATAATTATACTTTAAAACCAATCAAATTTATAATTTAACACTATAAATTATTTCTATTAAAAAAGTTGTTTTCAATTAAAATTTAGTATTTTTCACTGCTTATCAAAATATGAAAATTATCAGAAAACTACCAAAAATTTATCCGAACTAAATTTTTATGTCCCGATTCTGAATAATAATTTAATTTCATTAAATTGAATATATAAAAGTGTTAAATACCGGTTTTTAAAAAAAGTTCTTCATTAAAAGGCGGTAAAATCTCATTTGTTGAAAAATAATTCTTTTATCTAAAAAATGAATTTGTTCTTATATTATGTCTATAAAACACATAATATGGATTCTAAAATTATATGGAGTAAATAAAATTTAGAATTAAGTTAATATTATTCATAACCACTTTTTGAACAACTAGTTTGGTATTTCGTGGTGCGCTCAAACTCTATGTTGCATATAGCGCAAGTTATTTAATTTCTTTGAAGAGATAACATACTATGAAATATTGGGGTGTTAAATTCTCCCCTCATTCAATAAATTGCACACTAACAATTTAAAATTTTTCTTTAAAAATAAAATGTTAAAAATAGAAAAATACCTTTTTGGAAAACCCACATCAGAAATTGGGTTAATGAAATTTAGTCTTAATAAGAGGGAAATAGAAATGAAAAATTCACCACCAAATTATGATATTGATTAGGATAAAATTTATGGAAATTCGAGACACATTATTGGAGGAAAAACGTAAATATTTATAAGGAGTGATTAAGGTCATAAATCACAAATAAGTGTAAAATTGAGGGCCTGAAAGCCATCAATCTATGATGATTTAAAATATCATTGGTTCAACAAAACATAAGGTATTAAGATAACAAATTTTTGGTTTTAAGATCCCTTACCTAAATTTTAGGAATTAATTTATTCATATAATAAAGGAAAAAATATACTTGACAAGTAGAGTTTAATCCTTCAAATAATTCCTACCACAAACTCATCTTTCACTCCAAAATATAATAGAATTCAAAAATATTCTATTTAACCTAATCGTATAGGGCTCTAAAAATAATGAATTTATAATCCATTTGTCAGACTATTTAAAAAAACTACATTATACAAACTAGGACATCATGTAGTCTAGTGGTAGGTGATGTACCCTTATCGCCCTTCGATTACGGGTTCAAGTCTCACAGCCTTACCGGACGCGACGGGTTGTCGCCCGACCTCCGAGATGTCCTTTTAATGAAAATCCAAAAATAATATTAAGAAATACTTAAACCCTAACAATAGTATTCAATATAAAACCTAATCTATTCCAACCATTAGACTTATCCACAATAATTATGTCCGAAATCATAGTCCAAAATTTATAAGGAAGGTCTCATAATATACATGTGAATACCTTCATCATGTATTATCTTAAAATGTGGTAATAAAATGAATTGCCAGAAAACCATATTTGAATAGGTATGTACTTCCTTATTCCTTCTGTAAATCATAGAATACTAAATATACTCCTTAAATCCAAAAATGTTGTACTCACCAACAATGATGGAATAAAAGAACCATTAATTAGTTCCAAGGTAGTCAATAATATCAAATATAATTTATCTAAATCAATGATCTCTTATTCCAAAATCAATACCACAATATCAGGACCATATTAAAGTTTATCTTTCCTTCAACCATGTATTTTCCAAAAAATTTAACTTGCTATTGATTCACTTTTCTTAGAACCATATAATCTCAAATCCTCAATGAAATAGTACTATAGTACAATCCTTATTTATTTCCATAATTCATATAACCAGTACACTGTTGAAACAACACTCAAATGAAACAATTCATTAATAACAACATAAGAACACTAGTCATTCCTCTTCATCTGTGGTAGTATCATAACTTCATTATTATCCAATAGCATCATTTGGGGAATACTCTGATGATTTGGACATTAATTCACGTATTGTCCCAACTCCTTGCAGATAAAGCATTGTACATTTGAAACTTTACCCTTGTAATCTCGTACTTGGTTTCCTTTTTCTCCACACTTATAACAAACTCCCATTACCTTCAAGCATTTACCAAGGCTATTATTTCCACAGTTATCACATATAGGAAAATCCTTCTTTCCCCTCTTCCCTTTATCCATATTTATCTCTACCATTATTTTCTTCTCTTACTTCCCTTCAAAGCCATATGACTCAGATAATTCTTTATTTATATTATTAACACATGATACTATATCTTCATATGATGAGAATACGTGGGAGACTATTTCCCTTATAAATGTTGACTTAATACCATGAAAGATATTATCCTTCTTACTCTTTTGATCATGCGTATTATTGAAGTTCTCATTCCTTCCACTAGGAACCATTTCTAAACAATGGAATACACTAGGTTAGTTTATTAATCACAATGCATAATTACAAACTTGTAAAATACCTAACGTAAATTGAAAGGATTATGAATATAATCTATAATCATAAAAAATGTTTTCTTTGAGGAATTATTTACTGCTAAATCCTTCATAATGGATTGTAAAGAAAATGTGAATTATCCTAAGAATATTCTCCGGGAGTGTCATAACCAAGAGTGAAACAAGGCTCGTTGTCATATACCAGGATACCCCAGGTCAAGTTCGAAACTCCTTATTGGAGTTTTCACTCCTAGGTACATCTGTACTAGAGCCACCTCTACCTGTTAATATCCAGGCAGGGATGTATTTCTTGAGAAATATACAAAATCTATACATTACCAAAATTCTAGGTTTTTCTTATATACTAATCCTCAAAGTCTATCTTAGGGTTATGTTTTATAATCCGATTTTTTCTAAATCTAGTTTACAAGGTTATTGCTAAACTTCCTCTGATACCAATTGTACCACCCCAACCCTAGTTACCTAGAGTCGGTGCATTATTTTAATACATTGACATGATTACAAGGAAATCAAGTCCCGAAGGACCGATCAGTTTAGCAGTCTTAGAAAATAGATTACATGAATAAACATTACATTAAATTATAAAACGAAAAACAAAAACAACATTGTCTCCATTGACCACATTCATATCCCTTAGACTATACTTGCAGGTCAGTCATAATATACTTCTTCGCATCCTGGAAAAAATAAAACATATAAAGGGGTGAGATGAGATGCTAAGTAAGTATAAAAATATAGTAGAAACTTTCATAAATAAGAATAAACACTTAAGATAATGTATAAAACAAAAAAAATCTTTTTAAACTTAAACTTAATCATAATATGGAAAAGATAGATCAAATAATGCCATTTACTTATTCACATGGATATTATGATAGTCAAATAATCACATGTTTTATCAATAGATAAATTCATAATGATGGAATGGATAATGCCAGACATCATAACTACATAGTCAAGGCCTCATGCCAAGACTACAAATAATATTTTGTCAAGGCCTTATTCCAAGACACTAGTTTGTCTAATGAGACCTACCGATGCATTGAGGAGCAATAGTGGTCTCCACCCGTCACTTACTAAGTTCAATGCATTCCTTATATGAAAATGTTGAAACATAACATAAACATTCATATTAAAAATAGCATACAAAATGTTAATACTTTAACCATAAATCATGAATGGTATAAAAATAGCACATTCACAGTCAGTCATATCATAACTCATTCAATAAAATATTAAATATTGTATTTATAATAAATCAACCTCAATCAAGAATAATATATAAAATAATGTTGACATAGTTGAAAATGATTAGAAAAACTCTTTGAGAAAAATATCCCTTTTTCATGAAAACATTTAAAAGTAACACAATTTATAAAGGAAGACATTTAAAAGAAATTTTTGAATCAAAGTTTTCCATACCACTTTGAAACTTTTGAAAGAATTAAAATTTTAAAACATTCATGTCCATATAAATAAATCCTTCAAAAACCATTTTGAAAACTTGGACATTAATTAGAATGATTTAGAAGAATAAATATTTAAACCATTAAAATGATATTTTAGTTGAAGTGTCCCTTAAAAATAATCATTTTGAAAACTCATTTATCTAACATGGATAATAAATATTTCCCAGTAAATACTTACACATAAACAATCTCTAATAATAATGAGATTGATGAATTAAACCTTAACTTGTACTTTTATTTGGTCAAGGGTACGTTAAACTCCTATATAATAATTAAATAATTGTTATTAAATTATACAAGAACCACATACATAAATATGATATCATATATGATCTTCTAATATTGCTTTGTTAATAATATTTTATTAGTATCATTGTTTCGAGTGTTAACTAATTTGTTTTCCTTTATATGATTTGTTACATAAGCCATGTTTGTTATGTATAGGATGTATTTGATCCATATCTAGAATGATATTAAGTTCTTAAAAATTATTTTTAATAATCAAATGAAAATTATTCTTTAATGGTTAAGATGGGTAATGAATATCATCAGGTTCATGGAGATGGTAATCCGTACGTATGCACGAACGCTACTTCCATTTCATTTTTTATTTTAAAAGGAAAGAAAACCAAATAATACATAGGTATATTACTATTTTAGTATAATATAATATTTTATATATGTTACATAAGTTCATTAACACCATACTTTATACGTTCCATGTATGGTATGAATGAGTCATAACACTTTGAGGGGGCGGTAGTCCGCACTTCCTTAAATGAAATTATCATATATATATATACAACATGAAAAGAATAAAGGTATGATATAAAAGAGAATTACAGAAGATTATAGAAAAAATAAATATCATAAATATCATATATAATTACAGTTCCATCATAATGGCCACCATAAGAGGTGGTAGTAGAAGATTGAACAACCATCGTTTCGGGAGGCAGTAGTTCACCGTCCACAGAAACATTATGTTCTATACCCATTAGATGGAGGTGTGTGTAAGTGTAGTATATATAATTATCATAACAACAACCTAGTATATTTAGGATACTTGTTTTGTTATAAAATAAAGTAATAAATATATGTTAGGTGGTTGGAGAAGTAAAATAAAATAAAAGAACTTAAGAGGAGATGTTACCTTTAAATCGGGTAACTCCTTTTGGTTTGAACCAAAATGCTTCTTTGAAGTGCCTTCTGCCTAAGGTAAGGCTTCTAAGAGGAAGATAGGGATGTAGGGAGCTTAATTTGGCAGAGTTTGGATGAGGCAAGGGGCATGAGAGGAGTAAGAAATGGGTTATAGGTGATGGATTTTTATAAGGGGGAGGAGGGGCTCTTTAGGAAAATTTGATAATATTATTTTATTATATAATGATTTTCAATTTATAAAGGTCCAAAACACATTACAGTCAATGATAAGATAAATAATGTTCGAAATAAAATCATCCAATAAGAATTGGACATGTTTTGGATATTGTTTTAATTTTTATAATCTAATTTATTTAAATCATTCATTAATGAGGTAAACAGTGCATCATTATTGTGTCATAAATAATTTTATTTATTTGATGTCTAAAAATTATAAAAATATATACCATGATGTAGTAAATATTTTTATCTGTCAAATGAATATTTATAGTTGAATAGATAACTTATATAACCCCTTGTAAATTTTTTTTTACTAAAAGATATATGTTTATGTCATTTTTGTCTTTACTTTAAATTAATTAATATAAAGTGTCATTATCACTCTCAAGTGGCTCCATGTGGTCCCAAAATCGACACAAGTATGCCCATGGTCGGACATGTATCAACCAATAATAATAGGACACATATTAGGGTAATTTAATATTGTTATAATAATATTTTTTTACCCTTATTTACCAAATTTGCCATTTAATCGTGGTAAATAAAATATTTTGTAAAGTAAATATTAATAATGTATAAAAATAAAAGTTATCAATTTAAAAAATTTGGACCTCCTGATTCCAAATATGGAATCTATTTTTCCAAATTCAAAACACATAAGTGGAAGAAATTAATTTAAAATTAATTCCCATTGTCAAAATAATAAGCATGTTTTTAAGAAATAATAACTATCAAAAGATTGACACTTGTTTATGTCCAGTTTAAATGTGAAATTACATACAATGAACCAAATTATATTAAATGATAAAAATATAATCTAATAATACTTTAAATCCACTCAAATTTATAATTTAACACTATAAATTATTTCTCTTAAAAAATTTGTTTTCAATTAAAATTTAGTATTTTCACTATTCATCAAAAAATGAAAGTTATCAGAAAAGTACCAAAAAATTATCCCAACTAAATTTTTATGTCCTTATTCTAAAGAATAATTTAATTTCATTAAATTGAATATATAAAAGTGTCAAATATTGGTTTTTTAAAAAAAGTTCACCATTAAAAGGCGATAAAATTTATTTTTTTTGAAAAATACTTTTTTTATCAGAAAAAAAAATGAATTTGTTATTATATTATGTCTAAGAAACACATAATATGGATTATAAAATTATATGAAGTATATAAAATTAAAAATTTAGTTAATACTATTCATAATCGTTTTTTGAACGGCTAGTTTGGTATGTCGTTGTGCGCTCGAACTCGGTGTTGTGTGTAGCGCAAGTTATTGAATTTCTTTGAAGAGATAACGTACTATGAAATCTTGGGATGTTACAACCAGGATCTCTGAAAACACGTAATTCTGAGTCCAAGAGAGGCCAGAACATATTTTTAAACTTTATTTAAAGTACGTTCAGCAATCGTGTGAGTGGGTTTTTCTATCTTTTGGATCGGTGCCCAGATCCAAAATATGAGGGCACCGTTGATTTCAAAATGTCGGGATTTGACTAAGAACGACCTAACATTGACTGGCATGGGATGACCAAAAAAAGATAAATTTCATAATTTTTTAAGAAAAAGGCAAAATAAACTTAAAATATTTTTATGTTTATTTTATTCAAATGGTTTCGCTGCGACGTAGCGGCTGGTCAGTGTTGCGGTGTTGCGATGGGGCGATGTTGACTCATTAGTGAATCTCATTAATGAATTGGCGTGGTGACACACAATGAACCTCCCACCTCTGATTAATCATAGATCTAGGGTTTATAAACAACCCTGAGAAAACCTCTGGCAAAGAGTCTCTCTCTCTCTCTCTCCAACGTCGACAAACACTCGTGGAGAATAAGATCGGATCTGGGGAATGATGAGTAGAGGTGAATGCCAAAGGATCATGGATAGATGAACAATGATTAACGACAATGGATCAGAGATCAACGATGACTCGGATCACTATCATTTGTCAACTAAAGATCTGAAATCTAGGTAGGGGTTACCTTGGTGTTTTCATTTTCCCCCGTTCTTCTTTCCAAACGATGAACACAGATCAACCCATGAATAGGTTGACCCATGGCTCGGTCATTCTTGAGGGTGGGGAATTGATGATTACATAGAGTTTTGGGATTTGAAATATGTATTAGAATTCGAAAACCCCATTGATATATGTTGTAAATTCTAATGTAGAGGGATTAAGACAACACAAAGAAGTCTCGAATCCCTCTGTAATCAGGTGTTCTTGTGTTCTTCATGAACAAAACCCCAGGATAACAGAAATGCATTCCTAAGGTTATTGTAGTGATGGAGGTGACCCTAGAAGGATAAGGGCATAGACATATTAGAGATCCGACCACAGGATCGGACCCGATGGCCCATCAAAGAAGACACCAACGCGGCACCACCGGTGCAACGGCACCACCTGGGTGCTGCGTGTAGAGGACAGTGGTCGACCATCGCCGACCGAACTAGAGGAGGTGGCGCACCCAGTCACATGCTAAGATAGAGTAGAGTTGCGACCCATCGGCCTGGCGGTGGGCGGACACAGCGCCAACGTGGCTCCACGTGAGAAGAGCGACCTGCTCATGTGGTCCATGTGCGGACATGAGGGGTGGAAGAGTTGACCGACCACACACACCCCTAGCTGGACCAACCGAGCCAGTCCAAGCTAGGCGAGTTAGATTGGGCTATCCTAGTGGCCTGATCAGTTCCTTGAGCTGGTCTGTTTTAGCAGACTGGGCTGACGAGTTAAATCTGGGCCGCTATCCAGCCCGAGCTGGGAAAAGTGATCGTCATGCTAGTGCGGGCCATGCCAAATAAAACCGGGTCACTGGGTAACCTGACGGACTAGACCCATGGATAGCTTGGGTCAGTTTCAGTGAGAACCAATGGGCGAGACAGACAGGTCAGGTCATGTGGGATCCCCAGATGGGATGGTCTGGTCGGTCCGAACCAGTCGGACCAGGCCCAAACGCAACCTTCACCTGTTTACAGAAACACCAATATATATCAAACCAGGAATATTATTGACATGTTGTTAGTGGAATTGGGACCCTTGTGATGAGGCGGTTCTTTTGGCATACTCTGGTTATTCTGACCAAGTCAGACCCGACCGAGATGTGATCGGTTCCCTTTTACAAAAAGGACCATATCTTCCAGACCATGCATTCGATCAATGCACCATCTATAGCATTGGGACCCTTGAAACAAGGAAGGACTTATAAGATACTATGCATGAGTTTTTTTGGAGGTTGGAATATAGTTGGGTTGGATCGGGCTCGAATCTAACCATTCCATTTTTTACAAAAATGCCCATATCTTCCAGGTCGGGCATTTGTTCGATGCACCGTCTATTGCGTTGGGACCCTTACGATGATACATTTTTTTGGTTTACTATATGTGGGACTTCATGAAGGTTGAGGTATGAATTATTTCTTGTGGAGTAGATCCTCCTGGAATCAAGTGTGCTAATTTCGGGAATCTAGTGGCTGACTGTGACATGAATAATGAATAATGACCCTTCTTGAATCAGTAATGGAGATGACCTTCATGGATATACAATAAAGAGACACTTTGTGGATCAGTATGAGAGTGAACCTTTGTGGATCAGCATGAGAGCGACCCTTCATGGATCAGAAATAGTGCGACCCATCGTGGATTAGCCACAGAGCGACCCGTCGTGGATCACCAGCAGAGCGACCCTTCATGGATCAGTAGTAGAGCGACCCTTTTTGGATTAGAAATAGACCTTCTAAATAGAATAATATGATCTAGCTTTACGAATAATTGTATTTACTTCTGTACTTAAGTTATACCTGGTGTGAGCTGTGTCTTTTTCTTTGTGCTTTACTTGGAGATCTTGCTTTGTGGTATTTTCCTTTGTGGATTTCTGTGAGAACCGATTTGGTATCAGGGTCCCTACTGAGTATTCTTATACCCACCCCTGTATGGTATTTTCCTGCATCTTTTGTTTCTTGTACAGATGACAAATATCTTTGATTGGGACTTTGGGGATCCAAGGCTAGACGTTGCTCGAAGGTGGATCAATAGACGTGGTGTGCTGCGGTGAAATCCAACAGTGAGTTGTGCCTACTATACTGGTAGGATCCTTGGCGAATGACCTATGGAGAATGTACTTATTTTTCTGCACTTTCCTTTCAGTTGGGCTTGTATTCCGGACCATTTTACATTATATTGTACTTGTACTTGTTGTTGGTTCTAGTTTCATATTACATTCCTTAGTATAGGTAGCGTGTGTGTGTACAGGTTGGAAATTAATTCCTTCCTTTTTTGGGATATACCTTTTCAGTGCAAGTCACCAGCCCCTAGTCTATGAAAGACAAGCTTGGAGTAGTCATGACATGGGCCTTGGGGGATGGTTCATTACAAGTGGTATCAAATGAGGTAGGTTCTACCAGAAGAACTAAGAGTCTGTATTTTTTATGGGGCAATAGTGTTAAGTGTTTTGAGTTTTGAATTTAGGCTAAGGAGTCCAGTATTGGTGTGGTGACTGACGTATCCATACACCAGGACCCTGAATTCTATTTTCCGAATCAGTACATGAAAACACTGGTTGCATATGTTTTTAAAGTGTTATCTCTTGATCTGTTTTGACTCATCTCACCAGGTATAACTTAACTAACCGTGGTCCATCTTTAATTCTATTAGGATACCTCAACGTAGACCTCCATCCATGATTCTAGTGAGGGATCACAATGATGGTCCCCTGAGAACGAGGCATCAGTGTAGGGACTAGTTCCAGAGACAGAACCTCCGGGTGGTGTACCAAAGGCACCGACACCCATAGAGTAGTAGTTGCTACCATCTTTTCTAGCAGAGGATACATGCCGACTGATCATGTTTCATGAGTTACAGAGGAAGAGACCTATGAGGTTTCAAGGTGATACATATACTCAGGTAGTTGAGTATTGGCTGAAGGAGGTGACATGAGTTTTATTCCTAGTGAGGACACCTCCAGACCAGATGTCAGTTCTATCTAATAGCCTTCTACAGGGACCTGTAGGGAGATGGTGGTGCTTTAAACTCGGATAAACCCATGATACTACATCATTAGTTCAAGGCCCCACAGGTAGTGGACACCAGTAGAGGGTCAGGTTGTTCTTCTCGTGCGACGAGTAGGAAAACTTAGCTTGATAGTTCCCTACCCATAGTATAAAATATTAGCAGACGTTCAAGGGGTTATTGAAGTAGAGGATAGAATAGGGACCAAAGTGAGTGTATTGAAAAAAAACACCAAATCCTAGTCAGAGGTTTCAAAAACAAGAAAATTGATGAGGAGGAGTTCTTGTGAGCTTGGGCGTAGTTTGCATCCCATTTGGAAGGAATAATTAGAGATGAACCTGGAAAATAGGTAACATCTCTCTTCTAAAAATTGTTTAAGGATAATAGGTCTACTGGTTTTAAGTTGGTCTTTAATAATTTTGTAATGTGTTATAGTGTTTGACGGCTACGATGTACTTGTTGGTTTCACACTTACTCCATAAAAGTGCTTTTATTTATAATAAAAAATATATATTTGGTGGTAATAAGGCATTTTGTAGAGAGGCAGACAAGGAAGGGGAGCAGGAAGAGTAGTAGGTAGTGGGAGGAGGTATGAGGTACCACCACCACCACACCTAGGTGGTCTACCACGAGCTCCGAGAGCAGGTGGACAGGGGTGGGACAACTCCAAGCGATGGAGGCCTACGATCATGGCACTCCAGAGATGATTAGAGATACGATCTACATATACTCCACCTTAGATGCAGTTCCTATAGACACAGGTTCTAATCACTCTTTCCTTTCCATAAACCTTGTTTAGAGCTCAGAGATTTCAATCAATCCATTGGATTGATCATTAAGATTAGAGACTTCTACTGGAGAGGATTCACCGATTACACACTGGTACTGATAATGTAAGCTTACTCTAGGAGGTGAGAGCTTTGGCTTGGGTCTCCTAGTAACAACGTCAATGCCTTAAGATGTCATTATAGGTATGGAATACCACGATTTATGCTAATATTGAATTTTTTAGGTGTACAGTGTAGTTTATCCATAGAGATGGAAATAAGTTTTCCTTTGTCAATGAAAAGGAAAAATAGAGCACCATAGGATGAACTCGCACATAGGAGGGTGCAGACGATAACTCATCAGATGTCTAGAACGACCCTTGGTGCATTTTATTAGATGAGTCCATGGTTTCCTGCAGTGGTGGACGAATATGTGTAAATCTTAGTGATTCCATTAGGCGTGACGAATGCCCCAACCGTGTGCATGGGACTCATGAATAGGATCTTCCAGTTGTACTTAGACCAGTTTGTAGTGGTCTTCATTTGATGATGTCTTGGTGTATTCCACCTTTGAGGAGGAGCACATGATGCACCTAAGGATGGTTCTAGACACACTCTGAGAGAACTATATTTATGGGAAGCTCTCAAAGTGTGAGTTTTGGATATGAAAGTTCAATTTCCTTGGGCACTTCATCTCATTGGATAAAGTTGCAGTAGATCCAGTGAAGATTGAGACAATTCTTACTTGGGAGATACCCAAGAGTGATAACGAGGTACAAAGTTTCCTTGTCCAAGATGGGTACTATAGGAGGTCTTTACCTAACTTATACAGAGTAGAAACACCCTTTAAAACATTAATAAATAATGTAAAACCCTTCATTTGTAAAGAAAAATGCTAGAAGATATTTTACTAGCTAAGGTGGAGCTTGATGAGTGATCCTATCTTGAGGCTTCCATAGGAGGGAGGAAACTGTGTGGTGTTCTGTGATTCATTCAGAACCATTCTTAGTTGTGTCCTGATGTTGGGAAAAGTGGCGATTTCTTATGGCTCACAATAGTTGAGACCGCATGAGCAGAGCGATGTGACTCATGACCTTGAGTTGACAGCGGTAGTCTTCACACTGAAGATGTAGTGACACTACCTGATTGGTGAGAATATCATCATATACTCATACCACAAGAGTCTGAAGTATATATTTTTTAGAAGGATTTGGAACTAAGATAGCCTCAATGGTAGGAGTTTCTCTAGGACTATGGCTTCGAGATAGTTTATACTACTGGGAAGGGGAACGTAGTGGCAGATGCTCTCAACAGAAGATCGAGTTCATAGTTACTGAACGAGGCCTCATAATAGTTGGAATTACTTCAGATATCCTTCATGGATAGGGTGAAGACAAATTTTCTTCAGTCGATTGTAGTTGCGAGACTACACGTGCTTATATATCCACAGGTCATGCTCCTGATGGATATTTAAAAGGTGGAGAGCATGTCATTATTTTCAGAGGGTGCATTGTGGTACCAATGACATTGTGGGAGGAGGTGTTGAGGGAGTTCCATACATCCCCTTTAGCGGTACATATGTGTGGAAAAGATGTACCAGGACCTTTAACGTCATTACTTGTGTCCGGGGATGAATAAGGCAGTGGAAAATGTTGTCTCGAGATTCCTCACTTGTCAACAAGTGAAGGATGGACACTAGGTTCAAGAAGGTTTGACACATACCCTTGAGGTACCCAAGTGGAAGTGGGGTGAGGTATTTATGGACTTCGTGATTGGATTACCATGTACGTCTAGGAGGTGTGATACCATATGAGTGATTACCATGTACGTCCAGGGGCCCGGTTGGTTTCGTGTGAGAACCAAACCAGCCATATCTGTACCCCGAACTCTCATAGGGTATACTCTTAGGGACCGTTTCTCAACGTGATCACCAACGCCGTTGACAGTTCGTCAAACGGATGTCCGGTCTGAAAGTTATCGGCTTTTCCGTTCTAGGGGCCCAGTTGGATTTCGGGTATAATCCAACCCGTCCTTACTCCAACTACATCCAAACCTTAGGTGAAGTATTCTAAAAGAACCGTCTCATCAAGAGGAATCCAACAAAGTCGACATCACGTCAATCGGACGTCCGGAGCTCAAGTTATAGCAGGTCGAAGATTTAATAATATATTTAATCTATTATTTTCCGAGCGCTTCGAGTACCCGATCCAAAAACCCAAAAAAGATATCCAATATTGGACTCATAAATTCCATCTCGAAGTCAGGGGCGCACTGCCACTGATGGTTCATGAACTCAAGGTCGCACGAAGAAGATATCGTCAAAATACGGTTTTCCCAACAAAAAATAATAATAACATTATTATATTATTATTATTTTTAATTTAATTAAATTCCTTAAAACTCACACCCCAAATCCACGCACCACAAAAAAAACCTCTTCCTTTTACTCCATGTCATCCATGCCCCATCCTTATTTCTTTTTATTTATTTTGATTCTATTTTATTTCTTTTCAAAACATATTCTCTTTCCAATCTATTCTACAACCCACAAAAATTCACTCTCACGATTTCTTCTTCTCCAAACCTGTGGGCTGCTTCCTCCGCCAAAAAAAATATTTTGCCTTCGGACTTTCGTCGTCCCGGCGTGGTGCGCCGACAACACTTTCTGCGGACCACCGGACGCGCTCCGGTGGTCCGATTCGCCTACCGTATGTGCCCGCATCTCTCCCGGGACCTGCTCTTTACTGCGACAGCTTCAAATTGCCATTGCGGCCCATTTCTTCATTGCCCGTCATCCCACGCACAAAATAAAAACCATCAGAGGGTTAGGTATTGTTCGTTAGCCCGTGCCCTCTGCATTAGAATCTCAATCCACAACTCATCAACAACAAGGGTTTAATTTATTCAAGATAAATTATACAAACACCCTGCAATTAAAATACGCATACACGAGGGTATAATTCACATATACACTTTATACAAAAACCCCCTACCTCGCAAAGACGTCGCACGTCGTCAAACCGCGGAAGGCGAACTGTGGTCGGACGTCGTGGAAGAATGGTGTCGATTCTGTTGATGTCGGAGGAAGAGTCGTCGTCGGGACTTCACGTTCTTCGTCGGAGGAAGAACACTTCTCTTTCTAATCCTCCAGAGGTTTCCCATCGAAATATTTGTTATCGAAAATATTACAAAAGACTTCTCCCATTTAAATAAGTGTCATTCAACACAAAATAATTCAAATTGTGATGTACCAATTTAATTAATGAAACCATTAATTTAATTATGTTGACAAACTTAATTAGAGGAATATGGAGAGATCTCATTAATATGGGAGTTGAGGAGTTAACAAATTAATTAAAATGGGGGTTTAAGGGGTGGGGTTTAAGAGTTGTAATGGGGAGATGAAAGGTTGGGGCTCGTGTGGGACCCACCTTCTAAATATCCACACAAGGGTAGTTAGGTGGTTGTGGTCCCACCCTTAACTCCCCTTTGTAGATTTTAACCACCCCAGATATAAATAAAATTGTACACACCAATTTTATTTATTTTAAACTAATTCCCCAAAAATTAATTCTCAACCCGCTTAAAACGCAATTGCGGTAAAGGTACCCTTAAGAAATTACCAATGTTGCGAGTTCATCGGTGCCCTCGGATTTCAATTCTGAGTACCGGTTCAAAAGATAGGAAAACCCACACGTACGTTTACTGAACGTACCCGAAAAAAAAGTTCGGAAAATTATTATCAGTCACCCTCGACCCGCGCCGGTCAAGGTTAAGATATTCCTAAGTGAAACACGACCCAAATAATCCAATGGTACTCTCAGATTTTCAATCCGAGTTACCGTTTAAAAGATACGAATTTTACAATAAAATAATTGTCATTTAATTATTTTATTTGCGGCCAAAAACTAACTTTTTCTGGTGACCTGTTCCGGCCAATGTTAGTATCTTCTTAAATAAACCATGCCCTCACGAGTTCAACGGTTGTCTCGGATTTTTAATCTGAGCTACCGTTTGTGAGTTATAATCATTTGAAAAAAAAATAATTTATTTAATTATTTTATTTACGGTTATGCCATTTTTGGAATTTCTCACAGGAGGACCGCGCCGACTAAACTTAAGTCACGCCTAGGGTAAACCCACCATACTGAGTGCAACTGTGCCCTCAGATTTCTGATTCGAGTAACCGTTTAAGAGTTATTACACTTTTTCAGTAAAACTGCTTACGCGCGTTAATTTAAGCTTAACAAAACTTCAGAGAATTATTCCGGGTACACCGGGCCTCGGAATCAGGTGCCGTCAGAAACTGCGTACTCATAAAATTCTAAATAAATTAGGAAAAAAAAATTTAATTAAAATTTCAGAGTCTTTACAATACTCCCACCTCAGGGCTTTACATCACCGTAAAGTTATAACACAAACTAGGGAAACAAAAGTGGTACTGAGCAAGCATCTGAGCCTTCCACTCTCATGTGCTCTCCTCGAGGTTCCCGTGATGCCAGTGAAAGCGCACCTGAGGAATCGACCGTTCACGTAGGACCCGCTCCTGTCGATCCTGGATCTCCACTAGAACCTCCGTGCATGTCTCCCTGTCATCGACGTCCAACTCCCTGAGGTCGATGATGTGTGAAGGATCATGCACGTATCTACTCAGCCGAGGTATGTGGAAGATTTCATGCACCCGTTGCAACTGAGGTTGAAAGGTGAAGCGGTAAACCTCCTCGCCTACCCTGATGGGGACCTAGAAAGATCCGTTGAACCTCGGAGATATCTCACCGCCTCAGCTATATCTCCGTAAACCTCATCGAGGTGAGACCCGTATAAGAACGTGGTCGCTATCCTCAAACTCTAGAGGTCTCCCTTTCAGCTCTGTGCAGTCTCATCTGTCGTGATCCATAGGCTATCACTGCCCACTCCTACATCAGGACACACCCGAGTCCGGTCCCTAATGCGTCGCAGTGAACTATGTAACCAACGCCCACAGGCTGGGTGCACTGATCAACCTAGCTCCTGAAAGCTCTGTTGGAAGTGGTGCCGTAACTCTGGAGAATTTTGGCACAAAAGTAAGTTTGGCCATCTCCTGAGTGATCAAACGCACCCTCTTATGCATGATTCCATCCTGTGCTGCCTGGGTTTTCCTTTTCACCGACCAAGGAAAACCCCATCCCAACGTTGTAGATAAACCACAACCTTTTTGCCTAATACAATCAATCCGTGTATGAACTGTGGATCCAATCCATACTCAGACCAACATCGTAAGGCCTCGATGCTTCCCCCAAGAGATTCCAACCAAAACTCTAGCCTCGTGGGTCAGATCACACTGTCGGCGTAAGTGTTATTATCGAGTCTCCTCCCATGGTATCTCCAGACGTGAGGGTCAAGTCTACGATTTATTAGAAACTCTAGGTCTGGGACAAGATTCGTGGAAGGAAGGAATGATTCGTATCAACGTCTGTTACAACGGCAGCTAATAGTGGACACAGACTGCCCCTAGAATCATTCTTAGAGCCATTGGGTCACTCTCCTTGACCGCATCCAGCTACTCTCTTCCCCTTCCATCCAGCTCCCTGAGCCTGGCGGGGACAACAAATGCGGGTGGTTGTAACATGTTGAAATGTACACCACCACATGCTGCTCTCCTAGCTCTGCTTCCACGTCCGCTGCTCTGCAGATTCATCTTTCCTTGACACTTCCTCTTCTTGAAACATTTTACATGTCCAAGTCTCTGAGACTGACGCCAGTTCGCATCTTCCCACTATTAACATTCACTGGCTAAAACCGATCATCCAAAGAACATTCAACCACAAAGGTTCTTTCTAGCACCCTAACATAAGTAGGAATGCATAGAGAAAAGAGCGCTTACTCGGATATCGTTTAAACACACATCGTTATGAGGTTCGAGATCTAATGAACTGATCATATTGTAGTCATCAAGTACCAAGAATGATCGGTACGCCTCGATGATTACTCAGCTACTGAAACATCGTCCTGCCGAAGCTGTATAAGCTCTAGAAAAACTCTCAGCCACCTCTTCAAGCCAGTTCTCAGCTGCCTGTGCGTTGGGCTCACCTCAGAACTTGAGGGTATCTGATGTTAGAACACATGTAAGGCAGTAATCTTACATGTGTCACCTACCGGTATCGCCTGTTGTAACTTCTGACCAACAGGTAGTGATGTATAGCTGACACACTACCCGAAGGCACTATCTCAGGCATCGGTCCATGTACCAAAGCCTCATCAGTATGCAGACCATCCACATGGTCATTCACTGGAAAACACTAGTGGACAAGTCCACCATCCACTCTCCTAATGTCTCAGCTAGGCGGAAAACTCTAGCAATCGCCTCCAGCCAGTGCTCTGCTGTCTGGGAATCTGCCTTGCCTCGTATCCTCGAAGGCCACTGCTGCTGAAACTTGTGCAACACGCTCTGCCAGCGTGCACAGTTTGCTAGTTTAGCTGGTGGCATCTGCTGCCCAAAAGGTGGTGGTGCTGTTGGTACACCACCCGAGGGAGCCAATATAGTAAAAAGGGCCCCACACCGGAGCCTCGTCGCTCGGTGGGCCGTCATCGTGTACTATCTCAGAACTCCAACTGACTGTCTTCATGGAGACATCCTGAACAGATATGACACGGTCAAACGGTTTATACCTGGTAAGATGACCTAGTTTGAGCTGACTTTAAAACTCTTGGAAACACACATGCAATCAGTGTTTTCGTGCACAAAGTCGGAAATCAGTATTCAGGGTCCTGGTGTACGGATACATCGGCCGCCACACCAACACTGGACTCCCTGAATTGAAAACCACACTCGGTACCCTTAACACTATTGCTTCACAGAAAGGGAATATCAGAGTTATAAGTTATTCGGTAGAACCAACTCCTCTAATTCCAATTTTTCACGACCCGTCCTCGGGGCCCGTGCCGTGACTACCCCAAGCCCACCTTCCATAAGCCAGGGGCTGGAGACTAGAACCAAAGGCATAAATCCCAATAACTGGGAAGTCATTGCCTTTATAAAAGTAAATAAAACACCACAAAGTACAAGCGGAAGTAAACACTAAGTAAAAAAGGAAGTGCTGAAAAGTAAAAGGGCCAGAATACAAACCCAATCGAAAGTACAACTACAACTGAACAAAAGTACAACAGAAAAGACAAACAGCTGGAAGAAAGGAAGCAGCTCCTGGGTCGTCCTCCTCAGATCCTACCTGAAGGGTAGGTACAGATAGCGCAACTCCTGGATTGTCCACCACGGATCCTACCTGAAGGGTAGGTAGAGATGACCTCCAAAACACTCTCGCCCGTCAACCTCCTCCGAGTTTCATCTCGTCATGAAGTCCACCACCAGATAATGTCTCTTCGTGAGGTCCACCTCCGGGTACCGTCCAGTCCTCGAACACTCGGCCGCTGTCTACGCTGCCCATCGTCTGCAACCAACACAACGAGGTGCGAGCATAGCCCGTGTAGGGGTGAGTATAACGATACTCAGTAGGGACCCCGAGACCCTCAAGGTCTCACTAAATCCAACAAGGATAACCACAAATAAGATCTCAACAGATAACCTCCACCTAGGTATATGCCCGTACATATACCCAAGTTATCAAGTAACCCATCTCAATCACGAGGAAACACAAAGATTATGAAATCAACGGATAACCACTACCCAGGTATATGCCCATACATATACCTAAGTTATCAAGTGACCCATCTCAATCATGAGGTAAAAACAAAGGTCATAGACTCAGCTCAAACCAGGATTTTCATTATCGAAACCGTAACTGCTGAAGAGCCCCGTCTCTGGAGTGTACAGTGGTCATGTCACGACTCCGAGGTACTTCTCACTAACCTAAGACTGCTGAGGTACTCCTCTTTTCGAGTACTGCAGGTCAGCCACCCAAACACAGTAGTGCTTCCCGCTGGGGTATGTCACCCAAACACATTAGTGCACACCCCCTAATAGCCTACAGAGGTACTCTCCGGACGAGTACCACAGGTCTGCACTGTCACACAGTAGTGCTCCATCCACCATGGGTCTGCACCCAAACAAAGTACTGCTCCATCCACTGGGCTAGTCGACTCACTCCAAGTCGAGTCGGTCAAGCAGTCGTCTGGTCTCAGCTGGCTACACGGTCTCCGTACTCCGTACGCTCGTCTCCGGGAGGGTTCGCTCCATGAGCTACAGGTCGATACTCCAAGTATCTCAAAGTCCCACAAAGAAGTATCTCAAAGGACCGCCTCGTCATAGGGGTCTCAACGCAACAGACAGCGCGTCAATCGGACGCCCGGTCTGTGAGTTATTAGCCTTTTCGTCCCAGGGGCCCGGTTGGTTTCGTGTGCGAACAAACCCGACCGTATCTAAAATGTACCCTGAACTCTCATAGGGTATACTCTTAGGGACTGTTTCTCAACGTGATCACCAACTCCGCTGACGGTTCGTCAAACAGACGTCTGGTCTGAAAGTTATCAGCTTTTCTGTTCCAGGGGCCCTGTTGGATTTCGAGTATAATCCAACCCGGACTTACTGCAACTGCGTCCAAAACTCAGGTTAAGTATGCTAAAAGAACCGTCTCATCAAGAGGAATCCAACAAAGTCTACGACACGTCAATCAGACGTCCGGAGCTCAAGTTATAGCAGGTCGAAGATTTAATAATTATATTAAATCTATTATTTTCCGAGCGCTTCGGGTACCCGATCCAAAAACCTGAAAAAGATATCCAATATTGGACTCATAAATTCCGTCTCGAAGTCAGGGGCGCACTGCCACTGACGGTTTGTGAAACCGAGGTCGCACGAAGAAGATACCATCAAAATACAGTTTTCCCAACAAAAAAAATAATAACATTATTATATTATTATTATTTTTAATTTAATTAAATTCCTTAAAACTCACACCCCAAATCCAAGAACCACAAAAAAACCTCTTCCTTTTACTCCATGTCATCCTCGCCCCATCCTTATTTCTTTTTATTTATTTTGATTATATTTTATTTATTTTCAAAACATCTTCTCTCTCCAATCTCTTCTACAACCCACAAAAATTCACTCTCACGATTTCTTCTTCTCCAAACCCATGGGGTGCTTCCTCTGCCAAAAAAAAATGTTGCCTTCGGACTTTCATCGTCCCGGCGTGGTGTGCCGGCAACAATTTTCGCGGACCACCGGACGTTCTCCGGTGGTCGGATTCGCCTACCTTCTGCGCCCACGTCTCTCCCGGGACCTGCTCTTTACTACGACGACTTCAAATTGCCTTTGCAGCCCGTTTCTTCATCGCCCGTCATCCCGCGCACAAAAGAACAACTAGAGGAGGGTCCGGGCTTGTTCGTTAGCCCGTGACCTCCGCATTAGAAGCTCAATCCATAACTCATCAACGACAAGGGTTTAATTTATTCAAGATAAATTATACAAACACCCTGCAATTAAAATACGCATGCATGAGGGTATAATTCATATATACACTTTATACGAAAACCCCCTACCTAGCAAATACGTCGCACATCGTCAAACCATGGAAGGAGAACTGTGGTCGGACATCGTGGAAGAATGGTGTCGATTCCGTTGACGTCAGAGGAAGAGTCGTCGTCAGGACTTCACCTTCTTCGTCGGAGGAAGAACACCTCTCTTTCTAATCCTCCAGAGGTTTCTCATCGAAATATTTTCTATCGAAAATATTACAAAAGACTTCTCCCATTTAAAGAAGTGTCATGCAACACAAAATAATTCAAATTGTGATGTACCAATTTAATTAATGAAACCATTAATTTAATTATGTTGACAAACTTAATTAGAGGAATATGGAGAGATCTCATTAATAGAGGAGTTGAGGAGTTAACAAATTAATTAAAAAGGGGGTTTAAAGGGGGGTTTAAGAGTTGTAATGGGGAGATGAAAGGTTGGGGCTCGTGTGGGCCCCACCTTCTAAATATCCACACAAGGGTAGTTAGGTGTTTGTGGTCCCACCCTTAACTCCCCTTTGTAGAATTTAACCACCCCAGATATAAATAAAATTGTACACACCAATTTTATTTATTTTAAACTAATTCCCCAAAAATTTATTCTCAACCCGCTTAAAACGCAACTACGGTAAAGGTCCCCTTAAGCGATTACCAGTGTTGCGAGTTCATCGGTGCCCTCAGATTTCAATTCCGAGTACCGGTTCAAAAGATAGGAAAACCCACACGTACGTTTACTGAACGTACCCGAAAAAAAAGTTCGGAAAATTATTATCAGTCACCCTCGACCCGCACCGGTCAAGGCCAGACTCTTCCTAAGTGAAACACACCCCAACGAATCCAACGGTACTCTCGGATTTTTAATCTGAGTTACCGTTTAAAATATATGAATTTTACAATAAAATAATTTCCATTTAATTATTTTATTTGCGGCCAAAAAATAACTTTTTCTGGTGGCCCATGCCGGCCAAAGTTAGTATCCTCTTAAATAAACCATTCCATCATGAGTTCAGCGGTTGTCTCGGATTTTTAATCCGAGCTACCGTTTGTGAGTTATAAGCATTTGAAAAATAAAATAATTTATTTAATTATTTTATTTACGGTTATGCCATTTTTGGAATTTCTCACAGGAGGCCCGCACCAACTAAACTTAAGTCACGCTTAGGGTGAACCCACTATCCTGAGTGCAACGGTGCCCTCAGATTTCTGATTCGAGTAACCGTTTAAGAGTTATTATACTTTTTCAGTAAAACTGCTTATGAGAATTAATTTAAGCTTAACAAAACTTCAGAAAATTATTCCGGGCACACCGGACCTCAGAATAAGGTGCCGTCAGAAACTGCGTACTCGTAAAATTCTAAAGAAATTAAGAAAAAAAATTTCCTTGAAATTTTTGGGTCTTTACAGCTCAATACATTACCAGTCTAGGAAATACAACAAGGTGGTGGATTATTTGAGTTAAAAGGATCATGTTAGCTTATCCATGATGCAGATCAGAAAATATCCAATATTTATGGATTTTCAAAGGACTGTTATGGAAATATTTAAGGAATAGGAAAATCTTATCATGCTCAATTGAATGTTCAACCCTCAATCCAATTGAAGATTAAAGAGGTCAAAAAGGAAGATGTAGAGTTGAAAAATAAGGTTAGAAATGTTACCAATTTTAACCTTAATTAGGATGGAATGATAACCGTTTTTGAGTTCCTTACATACTAGATTTGAATATGGAGCGATTAGAGGAATCTCATAGATTCTCATTCTCTATTTATCTTTAAAGTTAAAATATGTATAGAGACTTGAAATAATACTTTTGGTGGGATGTAATGAAGAGATATATCATAGAGTTTGTATCTTGATTCTTAATATACCAATAAGTTAAGCCTAAAAGACAAAATTATAAGGGGATGTTACATCCATTACCCATCGTAGAATAGAAATGGGGGAACATTACTATATATTTTTTCATTGGAATCCCCAAAACCTCTAAAGGGTTTAATGATATATGGGTGGTAGTTGGACACATTATAAAGTCATTACACTTCATTTCTATAGGAGAATACTTCTCTATAGATCATATTTCGAGGATATACATTAAATAAGTGGTATGGTTGGATGGAGTTCCACATTATATTATATTTCATTGGGATATAAGGTTTACCTCAAAGTTGTAGTGAAGTATTCAGTAATCACTTGATATAGAATTGAGTTTCAACACTACTTATCATCCTCAAGTGGATGGTCAATATGATAAAATAATTCAAACCCTATATGATATGTTGATATCTTGTTATTTGGATTTATAAGGTTGTTGGGATCAAAAAATTCATCTAGTTGAGTTTTCTTAAAATAATATCTTTCACTCAAGAATTCTTATGGATCCTTATAAATCCCTCTATGGGAAGAAATTTAGATCTCCAACATGTTGGGATGAAGTTGGATAAATAAAAGTTTTTGGGAGTTGAGATCGCTAAAGAAATGGATGAAAAGGTCAGAAACATACATCAATATATCAAGGTAGATCAAACTAAGTAGAAAAGTTATTCTAAAAACCATTGAAATGATATATAATTTTAATTTTGTAAGAAGGTGTTTCTATGAATCTCTCCCTTTAAGAAGGTTATGAAATTTGGTAAGAAAGGGAAACTAATTCCTTGGTATATCAGTCCCTTTAAAATTATTGATCGTATCAAGATAGTATCCCATAACATGGATCTTCCTCCAAAAATCTATCAAGTACATGATTTTTTCCATGAATCTCTTCCAAGGAAGTACGTACTTGACCCTTCAAATGTACCTAACTTAGAGGTCATACCATTGGAGCAGGATCTTTCTTATGAGGAACAACCAGTTGAAATTCTAGATTATGCAGAGAATGTTCTAAGAAACAAGTCCACTCACCCAGTAAAAGTTTTTTAGATAAATCAATAGTTATAATAAGTTACATGGGAACTTGAGGATATGATGAGGTGAAAGTATCATCATTTTTCTGTATCTGAATGATGAATTTCGAGGGTGAAATTTATTTTTAATGTGAAATTTATTTTTAAGGGGAAAAAATGTAACACCTCGAGTTTTTTATAAACATTTTTGTTCGAATAAATTAATTTTAGTTGATGTCCTATGTTGCATGATACACTAATTTAGGATTTTATTATATTTTACACCATGTGAATATTGTGCTACATGCAACACCGACTTGGCTTGTGTTAAACACAACATTGAGTTTCTATGAAACAACATTTTATTATGATAATTATTTAAACAAGATAGTTATAACTTAACCTTTAAATTTAGTAATATGAATAGTAATAACTAACTATTAAATATTATTTATAATGGTTTTATAAAAATAAAACATATTGATAATAATACATATAATTTTTGGTAAAGTCTTTATATGTTTGAAAATACTATTTTCTAAAATGAATTTCTTTTTCATGTCCTTTGAACAATAATAAAATTAATTTTAAAAATTTCTATAAATTTAATTTTATTAATAATTTTTTTAATTGATAATGTAAACATTATCTCAGGGTGAATTTTTGGGATTATTATGAAAAACTTCATTTTTGGATGAATAGTGAAAAATACCGAATTTTAATTCAAAAATATTTTTCATATAATTTATTTATATTGTTAAATTATATTTTAATTTGGTTTTAAAGTATAATTATATAAATTTTACATCAATTAATCTAATTTAGGTCATTTTAACCAATTTCATATTGGAATTGGATATAAAAACATTTCAAACTTTTAAAAATTTTCGCTTAAAAAACCGTTGTCGTGGCACATTTATAGGATTAATTTTAAATTAATTTATGTCACTTATGTGATTAGAATTTATAAAAATGGATTCCATATTTGGAATCAGAATAATTTATAATATATAATTAGTTAAAATTATTTTTTAACCAAAAATATTAGTGAAATTAATTAAAATTAATTACAACAATTAAGGTAAAAACAAGATTTCTTTGTAGTTAAACATTAATTTAAGGGCCTAAATAACATAGAAACATGTAAAATATCCATTTGATGGAAATATTTAGACCCATTATCCTATTTTATCTAAAATGAAAAATTATAGGAGGAATATTATTTAAGGGATACCTCTCAATAGTGTTAACCTTTTTATTTTTACAAGAATTCAACTCCTCCTCCACTATAAAAGGGAACTCACCTCCTTACTTCTACACACCTATCACGAACTTTTTATTAGAAAATACCTACCAAAATCTCCTCTAAAATTACATACCTTCATCCTATAATCCTTTTTTTGGTATAAATCCAACCAAAGAATCCATTTGGTGAAAACCAAAATGATTTACCCAATGAAGAGGCATCATCTTTCCACAAGCTCTTTTATTTTATTTTCATTCAAAAACCAATAAATTTTCATTCTACAACCCATAAATTATTATTATTCCATGATTATATAATAACATAAGTATCCTAAATGTACTGATATATTTTTATGTTATGTTGTTAACCTAAACTCACACACATTTCCATCAAATGGTATACACAATCATCATTTGTTTGTATGAAGGACTATCTTCTCATGAACCGATGTCACTCGTTCTTCCATTAACAAAGTTCAAGGTTATAAATAATGATATAATTCATGTTTTTATATTATATATATGATATTTATGATTTATTTATTTTTCTTTATTTATTATATAACACATACTTTCATGCTTTCCATTTTGTGGAAATATGATAACTTCGTTTGTGGACGTGTAGACTACCACCTCCTCAAAGAGATGTGATTTGTTCACACATTTAATGAAATGTATTAAGGATGGGTTTAGTGAATTTATATGATATATATTACATAATAATGATACTTTTATTATTATATATGTATAATTTATTTTTCTTTCTTTCAATATTACATGAAATAGAAACAACTTTCATGCGTATATAGAACCTACAGTCTCCATGAATGGTGTATTGCATTATCTATTTATATATTTTATATATTATTATAAATAAATATATAATGAATATATATAATATTTATATATTATTTTATATTTTATATATCATTATATAAGTATGAGTACCAAAAATATAACATATCAAAACACATGCGAGAAAAAGCAGTTATTACCTGAAACTTAAATTTAACATGAAAGTGTTAATAAACGAGTAATAAAAGGTCATAATAAAATCATATATGATTTTATATAAGTTATTATTTTTCTGTGTTAGATGTATAATAAACCTATATTTATTATAATTGAGTTTTTAACAAGTATTAATAGAGTCAAGACATAAGGTAAGGTGATTTCTAGTCTCACTTTTATATCGACGAGACTTATTACTTATTCACCACTTGTTTCATTTATGAATTGTATATAATTACCATTAATATAATATATTATCATTATCCTTAAATTTTTGGATTTTTACATACCCATTTTATGATCTATATTTCATGGGGTTTTATGGTTCAAAAGTTACCAAATCAGAAAGGTTGTTTTGTCTCAATTTTCCTTCTTTGAGAAACAAGTTTTGTCATGCACCTATATTATTTTAGGAGGTGTATATACTTCCATTTGAAATATTATATCATTAATATTCTTATTTATATGATATTTTATGATTCATTTGTTGTAATTTTCTTACATGGTGAGTTTTATTCAAAGTTACCGAAGTGGTAATAGTTTATTGCAACAATCTCATCATTTATCGAGATTATTTATGATTATTATTCCGTTGATGAAATATTATGATATGTATCTTAATAAAAATCATAAAGTTTATTATAATTTTTTTATTAAAGACATATTCATGTATTAAAACTATTTTCCCACTCTTTAGTAATTAAGATAATTGATAAAATATTTTTTAAAGAAAATTTGACCTTATTTCTCTCTTCGATCAAAAATTTGTTTTATTAAAAAATCACGTTTTAAAAAATGCTTCAAAAAAAGTTTTTAAAATGATATCTTAAGATCATTTTCAAGGAAAAAGTATTTTAAAATTTTCAATGGTTTTAAAAGCTTCCTTTATAATTTTTCAAATCTATTTTCAAAGAAAAGGTTTTTAAAAATGTTTTCTATTTTAAAAATCAATTTTCAAATCAGAAATGAAATTTTTCCCCAGAAATGTTTTTTAAAAATATTTATAAATTATTTTCCACATAATATGAAATTTTTTGGTGTAACTCATACATTTTTGGTGAAATTATCCAAATCTCCCATTCATATTCTTTATCTAAATGGGTTATACTTTTATGGCATGATATTTATGAAACCCATTTTTATTTCACGAGTTATATGTTTATGAAACCCAATTCTATTTCATGGGTTATATTTTTATGAAAACCTTTTATCTTTCCTGGTTTATATTCTTATGAAGCCCAATTATTTTCATGGGTTATGATTTTATGGAATGATTATGAAACCTATAAATTTTCCACAGGCTATGATATGATTACATATTTATGATACCTATTTCATTCCATGGGTGATGATATGATAAATTTTTATGATCTAGTGGAACACTCACATGTGATTTCATTATGATATATGTGGGATATATATCTCCCTATAATTCACTGGGTAAAGATTTATATCTCATGAGATAGATATGGTTGGCAGTGATTCCTTGACTACTATAGAAATAATTTAATATTCTTATGTGTCTTCCACAATTCCATGTCTTATTCCTATATTATTATTTCATGGATTATGCTCTTGATTCCCTTATTATTCATGTATTTTGAACTAAAAATATTTACACCATGAATCATTCTTATGATCTTTGACATGTAGGGTATGACCTTTTAATGTTATGATCATGTTCTCACACCATTATTCTCATGTTTATGCTTACATATCTCTCTTTTTTATCCTTAATAAGAATTTTGGATCACCCCTTTTTATTTTTAATTTCCCCATGTTTTGAAGATATGTAATTTTAATTTATGTTAAGTGAGGGTATCTATAAAACCCATATTAAGAATCCTAGATTCAACAATAACAAGATCAATAGAGATAAGGGAAATTGCTTACTAAGGAAATTTCCAAATAATCCCACAAAGATCTAGGTACATCTGATCTCTACATTCATTTATCATAAAAGATCTATAAGAAACACCATTAGATCAAGACAAAACCTATAAATATGGTCATAACATACCTGATATATGGGTCTTTGTAAGAGAAAGAGATAATATCTTGATGAAAATTGGAGGAACATGAAGAAGTGGATCTTCCCTTGAGTTTCCAAGATCCAATGCCTCATGATTTATTAAAATTTCTCTCAATAATTGTTAATATCACCAAAATATATAAGAATAATCCATTGGGTCAAGATCCTTGGCTATATGATGAAGTATGGGGTTAATCAGAGGCATATTGAGTTTAAAAAACAATTTTTAGATTAATTAAATCCCATTACATGGTTTGGACACATGATTTAGATGAACATACACTAGAAATGTGTTTGATTCTATCCACTAGAGAAGATACATGGTTTAGTCACATGGTTTCACTAATAGCACGCTAACCGTGTGAAATTCCACTATTCTAAACTACCAAAAGTAATATAGTTTCCTAGAAATTCTATATGGTTTGAACTAATCATGATATAACTATACACATTCCCATAAGACTATAAAATTTACCAAATAAACCAAGAAAAAAACCAATAATGGTTCAAAACAAAATATAGTCAAAATAAATGGATATATATACCTGAAAGTGACATAGAGATGTTACAAATCACCCCACAATATCACTTTATACCCTTAAAATGTCATGAAAAAGAAGTCTTATTAAAAAAAATATGAGGCCACTACTATATCATCATCATTTACTATTTCCACATCCCATGAGAATTTGTTTCATACTACCAAAATACTCATTCTAACAGAATATACATCGCAGACAAAATATTTTCTTGATAACGAATAATATAAACCGATCATTCGACTGCTAACTTATCTAGTACCAATTCAAGTTATTACTAGTTTAGAACTTGATAGGGATAATTATTATAATTTTTATTCCAAGACATAGAAAAAACATCTTGGATAAAGTTGAAATTAGATGAAAAAGCTAATAGATAATTCAATTTTCCAATCTACTCAGGGATCTCAAAAGGTCCCACAAATCTCAATGCTTATTTCCATTACATCCCAAGATGACATCGACTAAACTATGGATAAAATTTCAATAACACTTGATCATATACCAAAAAATCAAAAGAATTATATCAGGAATCTACAAAATATTTGTACTGAGTTTGATCTATCTCAAGTTGTAGATTATTAATATAATTTTTTTAATGTCTCATAAATAATTCTTGACCCATAATCAAAATTCATCCCACTTTTGATGAAAAAAGAAGATATTTACATTATCTAACATAATTTTTTTTGAAGGGAGACATTATGATAGATATTCAGTAACTATTAGTATAAAAAAACTCAACAAGTACAAGATAGACATCTTAAGAGCCTCCAATGTCTATCATACAAGCATGAAGCATGTCGTCCAAAATTTGATTTGCATGCTTTACCTATCCATCTGTTTGAGGATAGTAATCCATATGAAATTTTAGATGAGAAACTATAAAATCATAGAGTCCCTTCCAAAAACAAGAGGTAAAAAAATCATTCCAATACAAAATAGTATCAAAAAACATCCCATGAAATCACATAATTTCTTGAATATAAAACTTTCCCAAATCCTCAGTCTTGGTGGTGTCTCAAATCAGAATGATATGAGATGACTTGGTTAGTTAAAAAATCACCAAACATATGTAATTATTACCTTAGAGAGTCCATGGTAACCCAATGATGAAATCCATAGTTATTGATGCACACCTATCGTAGGGCATGGAAAAGTGTATTTTTATGTTTTCATAGTGCATCATAGAGGCTGACCAGGGTCATCTCACTTGAGGAGCTTTCTCAGTTTGTTCACCTACTTAATCTAATTCACCTAAGAAGTAATTATTATTTTTTGTTTTATGTTTTATGAAATAAATTGAATTTAATAAAATAAAATAAATGAAAAATAATATGAAACTATCAATCAATTATAAATTACCATGCAATCCTAAATAGAATGGGATTATGGAAGAAAGGAAGTTCTCCCAAGAGAACTTTCAGGAAGAACCTTCATTGACCAGATTAAAATATTATTAGTGAACACACTCCATAGTATGTGTCTACACCTTAGTCTACCCAAGATATGAATGAAAAGTCCACTTAGCGATCTCCAAACACACCCTCCATTTACCTCATCAATCGAGGGAAAATGGATGTAGATTAAGAAGTTAAAATTTAGACAACCAAAATGAGGATTAAAACTACTATATATTATCCTTATAATTAACTCAAAGAATATTAAAAACACAGTCTTGGGTTCAATAACCTAATTAATCCCTCGGGATATTCCTCAGATTAGTTACTCATGATCATTAGTATTATAGTTCATGATTGTAAGATGAGAAGAAGAAAAGAGAGTGGATGGATGGACACATAAATAGAAACAATACATGAATTTATTAAAAATATATATTACAATTGAAAACTAAAAAAAAAATAAAAAAAAATTAAAAAAAAATGGAGAAGATTTTAGGCCATACTCTCTTGGTGGAGATCTCCTCCTTGGTGCCTTGAAGAAATGATATGTAGAATGGGTTACTTTTAGAGGTGGGAGCTCCCCTCCTTTTATAGGTAGATTATTTCCTCTAAAAGTTGATGCGTTTTTGGCCCCATTAATGGATGATTCAGTCCTTCTATCCTTCATAAACGTTATTAAAAAATTTCTTGTTAATTCACCCTCCCAATTTTAGCATTATTGGATGTGAAAATAGGGAGTTATGGATTCTTTTATTGAGAATGTCTTTTTCTATCCAAAATTTATAGGAAGCTTCCTAAAAAAATATTTCATTCAATGGAAACATTAATGGATTCATAACTCCCTAAAATTTATTTTTTAGGCTCACCTATTTGTCATAGTCCCATTCTAGGTGAAAGAACCTCAATTTAAGGTGTTTAGGCCGAGATAGACTTCTGTTATGGTGGTAGGTTACATGTTGTCCACCAGAAAAATTCCACAACTTCATTGATTTTTGAGGCCTTGAGATGTTCAAATAATTTTTTCCTCCCGAAGACAAAGTGGTAATAAATAAATCAGTGATTTAAAAAAAATTGTATCACATAATTTGGAGTTAAAATGTAAATTTTATGACCAAAATAACCCTATGATAGAGATCTTTCAAAATTCCATATTTAATTGCTTTTTTGCATTTAAGTTCAAATTACCACTAAAAACTAAAAATGTGACAATTAATCATACAATAACACTATGGTGGGATTATAAACAATGATTTACAATATAAAATATATGAAAATGTGAGCTTTATCTGTTACCTCATCCCATTTCTAGATGGGCACCAATAGAGGCTGAAGAATTCTATAAGGATTTTGAATTCGACCTTAATCTGATGACATGTATAATAATGAGATACAAAAATAGCTATGTTGCATTTAAAAAGTGCATAATAAAACCGAAAATTCATGTAATAGTACATTTTTTGTAACTACATGAATAAACCATTGAGAATAATGGAAAATTTCTACCACAACCTTCCTTACAGATAGTGGAATGAAATAATAGTTTATGAAATAAAGAAAACCTCCCAAGAAGAGAGACCACTCAAAAATAGTCTACTATCCATATAAAGAGTTCCTAATACTCCTAAACTCTTAATACCACTATTTCCCCTAAAAATCAACTTAAGAATATATGGAATTAATTTTTCACCAGCTAGAACAATACTAGTCTCTTACTCCATCACATCTATGTTTATTTGAGAAAAATTCCCCATAATATTCAATTCATATTTTGATTCCATCACTTCTTGAGAAGGAAAATTTATTTTTAGAGTTTATTCCATAAAATTAACTTTTATTGGGGTATAAGAAATGTTGAAGTAGAAATATTGAAGATACTCTACCCATCATCTCTCACTAAGATTCATGTTCTTCAGAGAAAATATATAGCTTAAACTCTTATCGTTATAATAAATAGTGAACCTTTCCCTAAGGTGGTAATATCACCAAATATTGTGAGAATTCATAATAGGTGGATGTTTTAAATCATGTGTGGGGTAACTATTATCATGTTGATAAAGTTGATGCGATCTATATGAACCTACATGATCTTTTTGCATAATAAAAAAACCCAACCCAACACCTGAAGCATCTCAAAAAATCACATAGACCTTTATTTATTCTGGTAAAATCAAAAATAGGTTATGATGTCACATGTCACATTAATTAATAAAAGGAAGTTAGAAACATAGAATAATATATGAATTTTACTCATATCCTTTTAATAGTAGTCAATAGAGATGAAATATTTGAGAATACATTCACAAACCAATGATAATATCCTACCAAACCCAAGAATCTTTGAATATCAAGGAAATTTTGTGGCTCCTCCCATGATAAGAAAAAATTTCACCTTCTTAAGATCAATTGAGATTCCATGTTCCAAAAAAACATGTCCTATGAAATTAACTTATTGAATCTAGAAATGAAACCTCGATAACTGAACATAAAGGAGTTTATCCATAAAGATTCCTAAAACAAATTTCACGTGGTGCTCATTAACTTCTCCAGTTATCAAGTAAACTAACATGACATCAATGAATTGTATGAAAAAGTAATGAAGACACCAACGGAAAATTATATCCATCAAGTCCATAAAAACATATATAGAATTATTCAAACCAAACAACACCACAAATATTAAAAGGGGCTACACACACTCCTAAAGGTGGTCTTTGGAATATCTGAATCCTTGAATCCGAGTTGATGATATCAAGACTGAAGGTTGATTTTCAATAACCACTTTTTTCCATTTAATTGATAAAACAAGTCATTTATATGGGTAAAAGAATACTTATTATTAATCATTACTAATTAATCTTCCGATAATCGATATACTAATGAAGATTCACATTAGCCTTTTTAGTAAAAACTCCAAGGGCTACTCAAGGAAGTACACTAGTATGAATTAATCCTTTAACTTTCAAATCATCCAAATTAAACATAAATAATTTAAATTACATTGGATCTATATGGTAAAAAAGAATATATATTAGCTGAGTTATTGACAATAAATTGACCAAAAAGTCAACTTCCTTCTCTAGAAGCTGACTAGTGAAATAAACTGAAAACACTTTAGAAATTTCCCTAACCACTAACGGAAGATCATAGCGCATAGGTTCATCCCCATGTTCTATTATGAAATAGGAAATAAAATTTCTAGGTTTCTCATTAAAGTTTTTACTTCTTGACTAGATCTTGGATTCCACTCTCCTTAGAACAATTTATAACTCTCATTAGAGGCAGTAAAGAACACCCATAAATGATAAAAACAAATATCTGCTTTATGGGAGACTAACCGATCTATACCAAGTATAACATCAAGTAGGTCCAAGTAGAGAACCGTAAAATACCAAACTAACTTGAATTTTCATATAAAAAAAGAATATGTGATGCATCAAAAACCCTTCTCCTTCTTCTTTTAGAGAGGTTTCTTTAACTCCATAAAAAGGTATTGAGTGTCATCAAAAATTTTAGAAGATTTAGGAAATGGGTTGATAAAAAATAATCAGAGGCCTCAGTATAAAATAAAGTAGTCACTAAGGATGAATAAATAAATATAATACCTCTTACAGATGTGGGGATTACATCAAATTCCATTGAAGGCTCTTCCATTATATGTAACTACATCTTTCAAGTGGCATGTGAAAAAAACCTTGTAGTGTTTGAAGCATCTAACTACACCATAGACCCTTTAGGTTCCTATAAGCCTATGACATAATGTGGAGTAGAAAAAATCTAAAAGAACTTATATAATTGATCTCAAAATCTATATAATTTATCTATTTTTAGAGGTGTGGGGAATGAATTACTCATGTTTCCTACCTTTCAACACCAACAATAAGTTAAAGGTACACTGCAAGATTCTTTTGACTATATGGTATATTTACAATACTTATATCCACTACCACCACCCTTGAAAAAGTCATCCCAATTACTCTTATTTCTAGAGGAGATGTAAAAACAACCACCTAGTGGAAGAGGAATTAAAAGCTTACTTGAATTACTTGGCATATCAATTTTTGCCATCATCAGTCTATCCACAACTTTAACATAGGTAGTAATATTCTGCATAAAAACTTGAGATAAAATATTTTGTCACAAGAATATCTAAAACCTATATGACATAAAATAATCATTTGATATAATATTAGGTGAGAAAGAAACTAGTTTGAAAAATTGGTTGGAATATTTTATCATAGTTTGATCACCTTGTTGAAGGGCGAGGAACTATAAGGATTTATCCATAGTCAATGATTTAGGAAACAAACATTGGAAAAATATGTTCTTGAATTCCTTCCACTTCAAACCTTTATGTTTTTTTCCTAAATCACCGTGTCCCACCATATCATTCTAGGGACTTTAATCTCAATGTTGTATAATTTCCCTTTGAAAAAATCTGGAGTTTCCTAGAATTCAAAAATTTGTTATACATTCTCTAACTAGTAATCCACTTCCTCAGGGTCATTTTTTCATCGGATGGATGGTGGTTTATGGTGGATGAACTATTGGGATGAATCTTTATCTCATATAATCCCTAGTTGAACTTCCCTAGATTTAGGTGAGGTAGAGACAACACCCTAGTCCATGGAATATACCAATCATATAATTATATCAATAATATTTTCATCAAATAAAGATTTTTTTAGTGGAACATCCTTCATAGAAACCTCCTTAGGAACTCTAGAAAGACTTATGGTAGGGGGAACTACATAAATTAAATAATATATACCATAAAATATGAAAAAAAACTTAATTTGTACCAAGATAACATCAAATATATAATATTAGATCAAAACACATCATGATAGGTACACTTCCTAACATCCCTTGGTAACTCAAGGCTCATTATGATGAGAGTTGGCTAGAAAATCACTAATAAATTACCCATTAAGTCCCAAAAATACCCTATACTATATATTATAATATCCCAAGGCATAAAGATCAAGGAAAAATAACCTCCGTTGATACCATATTTTCACAAACCAACCCGAGTCATCCATAAATCAAACACCTGAGCTGACCTGTGGTAAGGACCAAAGGGTGTTCCTAATCACTATGGGATACCGATGAGCACATGGGAACCAAGAAATACCTTTGGGAATTATTTTACCATAAAAAACCAAATGATAAAAAAAAGAAATATATAAAATAAAGACAACATTTCAATAAAAATTTGTTTAGTGGAATTCAAAGAGTACAATGGAATACAAGTGCTAAACCAAAACAAATCAACCAAAGTATTTGAAATTAACAAAAACCCATATCTATGTGATATGATATATAATATCCCACCATGTCACTTCCAAACTCCCACACCCCACCCACTATCATGATTACTCACTGCCACCATGCGACACCTCACCTTTACCTATATAAGATAAAACAAGATCTACATACAACCAAAGGTAGGATTATGGTGTGATAAAACAAGACTAATATAACCCCACCAAATGTTTCACAAGAAGGATTTATAAAATAGAAAAATTATTCTCATTTAAAGGAATATAAGGCACGATATATAACTTTACATAATTTTTTAATAAATTATGGAAATCCACCCTTTTTACAAAGATTTATGAAGTATTCATAAAAAACCATATTCAAATAATTTACAAATAATCCATTTATTAAAGCATTTATAAATAATCAATACAAAAGTAACACCATAGAAACTAGTACTAGGGTAGGTTAGGTTTGGGTTAGCTAGGGTTCTTTCACCTAAATGTTAAAATGACTAAGTGAACACATATCCATTTAATATGGTCCTAGGGACGAGATAAAACCTCGATAAGTGAACCCCTATCCTAATTTTTTTAGTTACAGTTCTAGCATAAATACATGCTAGGTAGTTGAAAACCATCCAATTATTATTTTACCAAATATATCCCCTCTTATGTACCCTAGGTTCCCATGTACCAAATCCCACACTGGGAATATTTAAATTTCTCAATGAACCCAAAATTAGAGGCTTCTATTTTCACAGATTAAATCATTCAAAGGTAATTTTACACATAAATAATCAAGTTGACATTGTAACAGATAAAAACATGATTTTAAATCCAATTTCATCAATAAAAACAAAGGGAAAATCAATTTTATTAAAGAAACCCAAACTTTCATATTTTAAGAATCATATATTATTCCATTAAAAAATTTTGAAAACCAATTTAAAATGGGAAATCATGAAAAGTTTATAAAATAAATCCTTTTTATGAAACTACTTAATTTAAACACTTAGTACACTAAAAAATTGAATGGATTCCATATGAAAAGAGGAACATAGGATCATAATAGAAAAAAGAGCCGTAAAACATGCAACCCTTATAAAGAGATCTAGATTCAATAATACTAAGATCAAATAAGGCAAGGAAAAACACTTACCAATAAAATTCATTAAGAACCACACAAGAATATAAGAAGATTCAATCTCTACCTTACTTTCTCAAAATTAATTTAAAATAAAACCCATTAAATCACAACACAACCCATAAACATGGTCTTAAATTTTTTTAGATATGGTTCCTTCTAATAAAAATAGAGAATAACTAGAATAAAATTGGTGGAAAATGAATATTTGTCTATTACCTAGAGTTTCCTAGATCCAACACCTCAATATTTATTAGAATTACCCAATTGAAAGGTTAAGATAACCAAAATATTCAAGAAGAATCCCTAGGATTAAAATCATTGGATGTAGGATAAAAAATATGAATAAAAATAGGTGTATCATGTTTAGAAATTAATTTTTGAATTAATTAAATCTTATTGCATAGTCTGGCCATAAGATTTGGAAAACCATGCACCAATCATGAACACGTTTTTATCCACTATAGAAGCTTCATAGTTTGGTCACATGATTTAACTATCAATACACAAAATGTTCGAAATGGTATTATCCCAAACCACTATAATTTTCATAATTTCCTAGAAAATCCACATAGTTTTCCCAAACTATTCGCCAACACTACACATGCCTAGAAAACTCCAAATTTTTTCCAAAACACCCAAAATGACCCAATAATGGTTCAAAACAAAATATAGTCAAAATAAATGGATATATGAACCTAAAAATTTCATCGGGATGTGAGATATAAAATGATATCTTATTAAAAATTTTATTTGGAATTTACTATTAGAATCCCCTCAATCTATTTTAAAACCATAGTGAAATTAATATTTTTGCATCATCATGTATTCCTAGGGAAAAAATTAGAATTGGGAATATTTTTTTATTTTTAATAAAATGTTTTTTTCTTTAAATTAATTTAAACGATAATTTTGGAAAAAATATGTTTTAATATGGTCATATGAGTTTTTGATGGATAACTTGAATTTGTTTTTAACTCTAAACTTTAAACAGTGAAAAGTTAATCTAGAATTAAAATGTGTTTAGAATTAATTTTTTTTGAAAAACCTAGGTTAATTGTGGAATTTAATGAAAATATCATTTTGATTTTTAATTTCTAGAATCTAAAATCCATTTATTAAAATTAAATTCCTTTAAATTTAATTGAATTTATTTTTTTGGTTTTTTATTCAATCAGTTTTTTCATTTTTTTTATTTTATGTTGAATTATATAGATCTCAAATCTTTTAGTTGATTCACCTATCGCTCCTGGGGTGACCATTCATGAAACCTTTATAAAGAGTTCAAGCTACCATAAGTAAAACTTCCAACTGGATGCATCTCTTCACCTCAAAACATCCCAACTTTCCATTCCTTTTATATAATTTTTGTTTGAATGAGGGATAGTCAGTTAATTGACTGTACCTCTATAATCTATTGCAAAGGTACTACTAAGATTCCATGCCTTTCTTAACCTTACACAATCCATCTATCCCTATCATGATCAATCAATTGACCTTGCCTCATGAACTCTTGTATTAAGGGAATCCTCAAGATACCACAATCCTCTAGCCTAAACCTATATTTACACATTCACAACCGACCAAAATCACCCATAAAATTTTCCTTAAGAACACCTAAATGAATTCAACCACACCACTTCTTTCATCAAACTAATTCACAAAACATTCTCAATGTGCCTTGTAAATCCATGGAAACTGACCACAAGCTAGATATCCAAGTGACCATTATTATGAAAATGAATTAAATTAAATAGAGGAAATGAAATTAAAGGTATATGACTGAGCCAAATATAAGAAATTTAGGTCACAATGAATTCAAAATGGAGCTCAAGTGAAGAACTTACTTAGCCAATGATTCTATGAAGAATAGATTTAGGTCTGATATCTATGGAGGATACATCAAGATGATCTAACCTAGGTTAAGTCTTGAGGGAAAAAATGGATTTGAAACTGATAAAACCAATCCTAGGAAATGAAAAAAATGAGAATTTGAATTTGGTATAATCAACAGAACTCATACTGAGTGAACTTGAGCTCAATCCAAGCATAGAGAAAGAATAGATTCCAAAACTGGTTTGATTTGATCAAGGTTATCCATAGAAGATCAATGAAACAAAAACTATGCATGAAGATATCAGTCCAACAAAATCTCATTTGTGCAGATGGTCTAAAAATGGTGAATCCATGGAAAGTAGATGAGATGAAGGATTGAGACCCCTTTTTGTTATAGAGGAATATGTGTGATGATATAGGGGTTCTTCTTGTTCCTCAATGTTGTGGCTTCTTGAATGGGTGTTCATGCACAATAACTGATCATTCAAGTGACTTAATTAATTCAAAATTCCATCCCACTTTCATGAAATAAGAGTCCACTTTGAACCAGTTCCGAAATCTAAACCAATACTATAGTCACATATCAAGTACACTCAGTTCACAACCAAAGCTCACCCTCACACACAATTCCACCCCAACTCCCATTGCATATACCAGTCAAGATATGCACATAGTGGGAATCACATGATAACACCAACAACACTAAGCCATAGTTACTTCAAGTGCAAACATCACATCATCTTAGGCCAACCCCAAACATTACACCATAACCCCTCCATCAAAATTTCATAGGAACTTAACATGAAGAATCATGAACATGATCTCAAGTAAAGACTAAAAAATCCAACTATGTGATGATCCACTCATTTCTATAAAAAAAAGAAAAAACGACCTACAATGATCAATCAAAGTTCAAGAATAAAGTTTACCATCTTGGATAACACCAGATTATGCCGAATATTGTTTCATTGAATTCCAAGTTAAGTAATTTCTAGGCCTAATTTTGGATCCCACAAGATTAGTCCTAATTTTGGTTCTCTGAATACCATACAAAAAAGGACTTTAATACCCATCATAATAATATTCTTCATACTCGAAGTTTTTCACCTAGTAGAACTGATTTTCATTAGAACTATAGAGCATCAGTGAATTTCACCCTCATTTTTTTATAATCCATAAAAAACATGATCATTGGAGGAGAATTTTTTAACAATAATATTTCAATGATACTCATGTTGAGAAATCTCAACTCTCAAGCTTCACATGTGATGAAATCAAATAAGAGGGAACTAGGGCACTAAATTCAAAGAAATTATCAAAGGTTTAGGATATAATGAAGAGGGATAGTTATTGTAACTCATGTGAGATTTAGATACAATGTATGAGATACCCCATAGTTTCTCTATTTAAAGAAAAAATTTTCACTAAGGAGGATCATTCTTCCATAATTAATTGATTGAGAGCTAAACTGATGTGGTTATTTTTGTCTAATTTCATTTATTTTCGATGTAATAAATTTAGTGATGGAAAAATAATCACATAGTGGATAGGTTGAGGAGATTCTCCTTACCCTTGTTGGTGAATTCCACAATTTAATTATATATCTATTTTGTTGCTCTATTTGTATTTTTTCAAACAATTTAGAAATTATTAGATTTACTTATTTCTTTGAAATTTTAATTTATCTTCCCTATTCCATTGGATTTCACATGTATTCCACAAAGGTTCTTTAACAATTGGATATTGGGAGAATTTGACCTATCTAAGGGTATCTTGAGATATCTGATTACTAGTTTAGGAGAGGTTAGATTTTGTAGTGATCATTTTATCCCTATGAACAAACTAAAATAACTAGGTGAGGGTGATCAAGTGGGGGGTTACATGATTAGAGAGATAGTATGAGTGTAAAAGAATAAAATAATGATTTTACATGAAAGGTAATGGGATATAAAATGTTATGAAACTAATTTTAAATTTAATTTAAAACCAACATACTTTAGTCATTTATTTTACACACCAAACCGATTATACAAGAGAAAAATACATTGAAAACACTCTCCTCTATACATAAAACCCAATTCCACAACTAATGGATTTAATTTTATTTCATAAATTCATTTTCTAATAACTCCATGATATTCCACTCATCAATCATTCAATATGATATGAATATATTATAAAATTTCCTTGGCATGGCTGTAGAACATTAGATGGATTAATATTCAATTATATCCTTCACCTAACTATCATTATATATTAATGTTTCATATGATGAAACACACAGTGGATCAGTGCATTAATTTGATGAATGAATGAGAAGATGTAGATTTACTTATGAATTAAAAATTACATGAGTAAATGTGTAGGATCATGGAATATCCCCAAAGTTTTATACATAAGAGGCTGAATGCTATGATTTAGGTGTGTGATCTTTGTTAAACTTCTAACTGATTCATTTATACCCATAGCTCTCATTTTCTTCCTCCTGTATCATGATTGGAACTATCATTTTTTGGTGAGAAGGAGAGTCCCACCTAGGTTATGGGATATTTATATTTAACCTATGGATACACCATGGATAGGAGACTCTTTATACTAATATCAATTCATAATTTTCAAGTGTGTGTGATAAAGATAACAAAAATAATAGTTTAACGGTGAAAGGTACAAAATTTCATCATTTTATAGTTTACACAATATCAGGTGTTAAGTATGGTGATATTCATAAAATAGTTTTATATTTAATTTTTATATCTAGATTATGTGTTAATATATCATTATAAACTTAACCAAAAGAAGTAATTTTTTAGAACCAAGGGTGTTGGTCTTGTAGAAGTTGTATCTTTGGTGAATTTATTGAAGTATTTTATTGTGTTTTTTGTCAATAATGGCTATAATAAAGTGATATTTTTGATATTTGGAATGAAAAAATATTTTATGATGCTTGGGGGTATTTTAGAAGAACTTAGTGGTAGTTTGGAATTTTTTTTACTAAAGTGAGATGATAAAGGCACAATGGTATTGATAAAAAAGTATAGTTGATTACATAGGATATTTTGGTACTTGTTTTGGGAAGTTATGATGCCAGGCTTATGGTCAAACCACATGGATTAGAGCCAAGATGTAGTGAAGACCCTATGTAATTTTGGAGGTCTACTATCTATATTCCGAAAATCACTTATACCACAACACAAATTACCACAATATAATGATCAAAATGTAATACAGATGTTTTGGGTTGTGGGGAAGGTTCACATCACATCTTATGGCCATGAAAAACTGGTAATTTGTTTTGAATATGGATGGATAGTTCACGTTGTGGTATGTGTACCACACTGAAATGATAAAAGAGACTGGAGGTATCATATAGAAATAGTGATGACTATACCATGTGAGGAATGATTTAAAAAAAATACCATTGGATTTTTATTGGAATGAGATGAAATACTCACACTATAATTGAAAGACCACACCACAACTAATCTAGATTTTGAGGAACATTGAGCAGTTCACACCATGACATTTCATGAAATTAAATAAGAGATATCACCCATATTTTGTTGATCTATTTTATTACTAATGATCACACTGAAAATTAATGGATTATTCTATAATTTGGGTATTTTGATTATAATCACTCCATTATTTTAGAGCCCACATTATGATATTCCATGTTCCTGAAAGTGTTTTAGTTTCGAGTTAATCCCAAATTTTATGGGATTATGGTGGAATTTTGATAACTTAATAGAGCTATAATGGGTGGTTTGAGTACCCAATTAATGGGTGAAATGTAGTGAATTCATGGGGAATGATTTGGGAATAATTAATATTGGATATTGGTGGGAAAAAATATTTTAAATAGAGAGATAATTAACACATCTTGGAATTAAGTGTGTGGTGGCTCCTATGATGATTTCATTGTAAATCAAGAGTTGATAAAAAGGATTGGAGTGGAACATAAACACCGATGCTAGATTAGTGTATATATTTTATGAATATTTGATACGATAAATGAATGTTTTACCTAATATTTTGTAACATCCTTTGAATTAGTGAGTGAAATGAGAGAAATAGGAAGTGAGCCTTAAATCAATTGTGTTCCCTTCATAAATTTGTAACCTTTTACAGTGATTCATGGTATCCCTCATTATGTCAAAAAATAATTTCCATATACTCATTTTAATATTATTTAGAGAAAAAATAACTTAAATCATTGTGTCACTGTATTTAATTTTATTCATTCAAGTATTTTGCATGCTTGATATTGATAGGTTCATGGAATTCTTTCCAATGTGAGAAAATGATCTAAACAAGGACTAAAAAAATCTTAACACCCTAATTCTCCCTCCCTCTTAGGGTTTATTGAGACATTGCCATTGAAAAAAGTGATATTAGAGGAAAAATTTAAAGTTTGTGAATCTATCAACACTTTTTTACAACCATGGAGAATGCTATCAATAGAAAAGCTATAACATCCTGGACCATGAGTCACTAAATCTGTGCCCCGAGCCGATTCTCCACATGACCTCATGCATGAATCCTTATATGCGAGAGGATGTTGGCTTGTAAAACGGTTCTAGGGTGGTATTGTGAGGAGACTATACCCCCATATCAGAGTGTGAAATAATAATATAAATAACCAATAATCATGTACATTAGATTATAAAGAAAGAATAAATCCAATGAACATGCTATGATAAAATAAAATGCAGTAAAGGACCAAACAACCATGTCATATATATAATCGACCATTCGCTAGGACAGTTACATAATATAAATGAATAGAATAAAAAAAATAAAAGGCTTCAAAAAATATCTGATCTAATATCATTTAGACTACTGATACCATTGAGAAATCCTACCCAATCATGCAAAACTCAACTCAAGCCTTAGCATAAACCTGTTTCTACAGCAAACATGAAAGATTTTCAAGGGTACCCATGTGTAGTGGAAGCCCAAGCAGGGTGTCATTTAAAATTAGTAGGCCACCAACAATTTTTTATAATGAAAATAATAGTCATAAAAATAATGTATGTAGATAAATAGAGGGATAAATAAACAACACAAGAAATGATATACGAATAACAATAACCATTAACTTATTAAATTATTGTCCCTCAAGTTCTGGGTGACATTCAATCCAACCCAACCCACACCAACCAAATTTATTCACCTGAGAAAAATAACATAAGGTGATACATGCCATAAACAAGGGATGATATTTTCATTTATCACTCAAATTAGGGAGGCATAAAACATAAATACAAACTGTTCCTGGAACCTCAATACAACACCTAAACCATAACAAAAACATTGGTACCGGTATTGAGCGTCATGTACAACAACCAACACATGGGAATATAAATTCATGTAAAACTTATCAACCTAAAATATGGAGCGTCATGTCAGACATCAGAAACCATAATTGTGGAATTTCATGTACACTTTTCAACTTTGGATATGGAGAATCATATAAGACATCCCAAACTATGAATGTGGGATTTTGTTGCCACTTTCCCACCCTCAAATGTGTAATATCATATCTGATATCTGGTTCCATTATAACATTTATAAAAAATCAATGTTCACATCTTAACCTTACAAAACATTAAAAAGAACAAAAACACTTTTTAAACCTTTGTCATTTACCATGGTCCTTATGAACCTTTGACACCAAAACATGGCTCATAATAGAAAAAAATGTTTCACACATAAAAACGCCATTCCAATACTCTTAATAAAAAGATGGATCTCAAACATCCATTTAAAAATTTCTAAACCCTACCTTAAAACATGGGTCTTACTTTTAATATTCAAAACAAGGAAAATGCCTTTATTTCCATTAAAACCATTCAAAGAGTCATAAAGATGTTTTCACCAAATTGGAACCTACAAAATCATTTAAAATAGATATTTTAAATCCATTTAATAACTCATTTTTAAATCACTTGAATTTAAACACCTCACTTTAAAACAAAATCCACTTTAAAACAAAATCCACTTTAAAACAAATCCTTCATAAAATGAAACACAAAACTAAGTCAAAAACCAATACAAATGGTGAAAACCATTTCAAAAGCCTCATAATAATTTCAAAAAAATAGAATAAAATCAAAACATAAAATAAATCCATTTCAATGGTTGAAACATCCCATAGGAGGATGTGTTTTTGGTCTCACAAAAACCAATAGATCTAATTTGTTCCTTGGAAGGTCTAAGGCGTCAATCTAAGACCCATAACTATTAACTTAAACCAAGGGACAAAAAGAACCAAAAATGGACTTAGTCACATACTACATACACATGTAAATCAATCATCAAGATTATAAGTAAATATCTTAGACTTCCCACCTCATCAATGAATATTTAAAAAACATTTCTAAACTCGAAGACATTTCAAAGTCCCATCCAAGTCCCGTCCAACCTCTTTAGAATAAAAACGAGATCATATCTGCCACCCAAGATCTAAAATCATGCCAATAAATATAAATTAATTAATTCTAATAATCATAATTAATTAATAATTTAAACCCCAACTTTTCGTAATGGAAAAAAACTCACTTTATGATAACCTCTTATTGAAAATATACACAACCTCCATGGGTGGTCCATAAGAGACTCCCAACACTTTTCTTGAGAAAAACCCTAAGAGGATATACCATTAAAAAAATTAATTTAATAAATTCATTATATAAAAACTAAGGAAATTAACCAAGAATGAAAACCTTAACAAAAGACCATAGAATGAAGTGCATAAGTCAACTCAGGATCCCCTATATTAAACACAACCAAAATCCCTAGGAGAAACATATGATTCCACCATGCTCTGGTAGGATCATCAACAAGACCTAGACCAAAGAACTACAAAATTAGAGAGGAAGAATAATAAGGTCAAAGGAATCCACGGGAGGAGAAATCCCTTAAAACGCCTAAGAATCTTTATGAACACACCCTAAATTGAGGGGTTGGAGAAGGAGGAATTGGTTGGGGAAAACCTTGGTATGTGTTATCCTAAGGGAGTAAAAATATGGGTGAGTGGTTAAAGAACCAAATGGGGTATTTTGGACATTTCTCCCATAAAATAATATTCTAGGAAGCCACACAATTTGGCCACAAATTTAGCAAAACTGTGCACTGACCATGTGCCACCACTTTCCAACATCACATCCCTCACATAGTTTGGCCACACAGTTATACAAACCATGTTCCAACCATGTGTCTACCATTATCTAACCCCATCACCACCAGGATGGTTTTTTTGTACAATTTCCTAACTATTCAGTAATCATGAAATGTCACATTAGAACCCTCTATAACAAGGTGCTTGGTTTGTTTGAACCATGCACTGACCATGCGCATAATGTGACCCATGTATCAGGCCCTCAAACACCTCACATGATTCATCATATGGCTCAAATGGTTTACCCTAACCATTACATAACCATGAAACTTAACCATTCTTAGTTCAAAATGAAATGAAAACACTTTTATCATCAAGGTATCAAATAATTTATCCAAAACCATGCACACCAAACCACCCTATCCAGATGACTCCAAAACTCTATAAACATAACCCAAAGCTCCTGATCTATCAAAAAAACATGAGTTACTTTATAAGCCTCATTAATCATCTAAAAAAATAACTTTGAGGCATTCAAAATCTTGGAATACTATTTTCAGTTTTGATTCATAATTCAACCTATCTAGTATTGAAAAATTTAAAATCTGTCTAAAATTTCAATCTCATATGGAATTTAGATCTTGTGACCACCCCAACATAATAATTATTTTCCTTGAGAAGTATTAGAAGTCATCCAACCACACCACCTGACCTAGGTTGGTCACCAGTTATCACCAACATCCTTGTTCAGTTTTTGAATGCCTGAAACAAAACCAAAGTAAAACCTCCAACTCGAAGAAATAAAATAGAAAAACCCAACCCAATGTCTGTTATCAAAATTGAAACACCAATATAGAACTTACCTTATCTAATCCATCAAAACACTAATTTTTTCATCACTTGATCACTAACTGAAGCTATAGTTCTCCTCACCATAAAAATCATCTTATAACAGCCAACTTCTAATGCTTAACACCTCTATCATCGAAAAATCCCAAAATAATTTCAAACTCATTATACCACAAAGGACTCGACATGGTTACAAACTTATCATTTGAAAAAAAAAATTGATAATCCCAATCAACATCAACCCACCATACACATTATCAAAGAGGAACTGGATTGGATGAATATCTTCCATCCATGCACAACTTAAGAAAAAACTGGATTTTCCTCACTAGATCGAATCTACTTCTGAAACACACCAACCATTAACAAAATTAAACAACAATAATGATTTAAAACATTCCTTAACCACTTTATATTCTAACCCAATTCAAATTATCTTTGACCAAATTATTTTGAAAACAACAGGCTCTAATTTCTAGAATGGCGTCAATTTACCCAACCATGATGCCTTCACACCCAGAGGTATTCAAAAATCAAACAAACAAGCCCACTAGAGTCCAAAACTAACACTAAGTGAAACTCTATATCCAATTACTCCACCAATTGAAACTATCATTGTTCCCTACTGCATCACTGATGCACCTCCGATAGATGCACCTCAGATTAATTTTTAGAACTACCTCCAGCATGAATCTAATATTATCTTGATCATCCACCAAAACTAATTTCTTGTAAGAATTCCTTTTTTTATTTTAACTATGAACCTCCTCAATTTCTATTTATCATAATAGTGATAGCACAATAGATCAATGTTTAGTTCTACACACCTACAACACTTCTAGCACAAGGGTTGTACTTTCATGATCGACACATCACTTATCACGAACCAACCCTAGTCGACCCTGAACTGGTCACCTGAGCTGATCTGTGGAAAGGACTAAGAGGCATTCCTGATCCTCCCGGGCTGGCGACAAGCACCATGGCATTGATAGAAATGATGGGAACAGTTTCACCCAGCATAAATAAATAAAAGCAGTGGAAATAATAAAGAGAAACTTAGAATAAATAAACCAAATAAAGCGATTGAACAATAACTGATGAAAATAAATCTAACTAAGCGGGACCACCACTATCTCTTTGTAACCACATGGGTCACTCTCCAACTCATGACCAAACATCACCCAAGACAAACAAGCTCGTGTCGAACCTGCAACAAAAACTAAAAACAAGAAAGCACTATAGGCATGAGTATTAAAACTCAGTAGGCATGACCAAACAATCTATTCCCAAAACACTGCCATTAAATAAAGAATTTTAGTAATATCAAGTTTGAACTAAATTATATAAAATATTATTTTTCATGCACACTTCCATTTATAAGGGAATTAAAAGTCCATTTCCTTTTATAATTCAAAAATAAGTTTAAGGATTGGAGGAAAAAAGATTCCTTACATTTTTAAAATATTTTTACGAGTAATTTCCAAATTTCAGTTATTAAATAAGAGTAAAACCATATGCACACAGACAACACGCAATAAGGGAAATAGAAAGCAGCGCACGGGGCCAGAAATCAAACTAATCACCACAAATATCTGCCACATACTAATAATAACTAAATAAAACATGGGTCAAACCTAGGAGCCCATGAAAAATCTAGAACGTACTATACATGCGACCCATCCTGAAGGCATGCCTAATCTTGATGAAATCATAATGCCCTAATGCCCAATCTTCACCCTACCTAGACTAATAGAGGGGCCCAATCCCATAGCAATAATAACAAAACACTTATCTTCTATGGGCCAATATCCAGTGCGTAATCTAAACTAGTGAAACAATCATTCTCAGAAGATTCACTTACTATGCCAGGTTCTCATGTCAACACGTGTAAAACAAAGAGTGATTCAACAATGTAAAACCAGAAAACAATTCCAATGCACAAAAATAACACACAACAAACCCCAAAATCAGTGCACACAATAAGGTCACCCCCCGAGTCACTCCAAAGAGGGTCTTCAAAATAATTTATTTCATTAAAGTGCCAAACAGGCCTTAACCAACCAATCGACACCAACTTGTTTCCAAAAATTTAGTTTTAGAAGGCCAAACAAATTTTCAACCCAAACCACTCTTTAAAATAAACACAAATTACTTATAAAGGCCAGACGAGCATTTTATCCACACTAATTATACACATTTAAGAGAAAACACTTTGAGGTAATTTGAAACAAGAGAAAACCATTATCCTTCATAATAAACGTTTATTTTAAAACGAATTATTTAATATTATTTACCATTAATATAAAATTAATGAAATAACCTAAAATTAATAAATTCTAAATATAAAGGTAAGTGAAATGGAGACCGACCTCAAGGTGGAACTAAGCCGCTCACTCAGCTCTTTGTGATTTCTAACTAAAAGCGGTTTCTCATGAAGATGGAAACCTGAAACTGATTCACCTATACGCATATAAATTTTCATATATATATACATATATATATATATACCCTTTAACCCAAGTACATATTCCCCGCTCCATGAGGGAATATGCACAAGGAAGATATACATATATACATGCTTACCCATGTATATACCTATAGGTATTTGTCACTAATAACCAAAACCCACACTGTGATGAGGAAAACACCCTAAAATGATGCAAGGGAGTCCAATAACTTCCAAAGGCTCCAAACACAAGTAAAAAAATTTCAAATCCCATAAAATAATATAAATTAAGCACAACACATGAAAAAAACACCTTTCATGGAAAACAAGTCACAAGGCCAATTTTCATTACACTCACAACTTAATAAATCATTTACATAATTAATAAAATTTTTACAAGATATAAAACAAATATTCACTAAAAAAACATACTCTAACTCCCCTCTTTAAAATTAAACTCACAATAAAATTTTTTCCTACACATGGTGCACATACTGTATAAGATTTAATAAACCACTTAAAAATATTTTTTAACGACTCCAAATAGTATCGTAAGACTTTGAACACAAAAGACCACCCAAAAATCCTTTTTGAGGCCAAACTCACACCACTTACATGTAAAAATAGAATTTACAACCCTTGTGCACCATAGAAAATCAACAACACAGTTTAGAAAACACTACGAATGGCTCAACAAAAGTTTTAATAAAATCAAAACATTCATATCACATAAACACATTACTAAACACTTAGAAATCCTATTTAGACATCAAGAAAAACCATATTCTCACAAAGATTATTGATCAAATAACATAATAAATTGATTAAACAAGAAAAATAAAACACAAAATAAAGATTATGCATGGAACCCCTACCTTTGGTGTCGAAACCCCCAATTTCAGTGTGAAACATCAATTGCTCCCCAATGGCACAATAAAAAATTCAACTGAACCCTAAAGTCAATACCTTGAACCAAAAAAAATAAAATAGAACCAATTACAACACAAAATATAATCTGATAAAATATGAAATAATGAAATAAACTAAATGAAGAAAAAAAATGCGACGAGGGAGCATGAAACTAACCGGAGCTTAAAGGAAGCTTCTAGAGATGTGTCGTTCTGGAAAACCGCTCGGTTCGGGAGGAGGTGTAGGTTCAGGGGGGCGCACGACTGTCTGAGAGTGAGAGGAGGAGGTGTGGGTCATTGGTCACCAGCTGGAAAGGGTAACATGATAGTTGGATGGAGCACCGGACGAAGGGAAGGGAGAGGTCGGCAGGGACAATGACCAGAAGAGGGAGGTTGCGCAGGAGACACGCGCTAGTAGAGTTTAGGGAGGGGGAGGTGATGAGAAAGAGAGCGAGTGAGGAAGAGGGAGGGAATAAAGGAAAAGAAAATAAATAATAAAAGGTAAAATAAAATAAAAATTGGATAAGAGGATAAAAAACCAATAAATAATAATGAATTTATCACTAATAATAAAAACAAAATAATAAAACCAACCATAAAAATAATAAATTTATTAATTGAGGCCGGACACCGTGCATATTTGCGTGCATGGTCACGCTCATGGTTGTATGCCCATATAATAACAAACTTAATATGAGAACATTCCCTTATTAAGGATGGGAACTGAGCATAGTCGCGCGCATGGCCACATGCTCGTATAAAAACCCCTTTTTTTAAATTTAAACCCGGTTCAAACTAAAGCCTAAAAATAAGTCCCAAAATAATTAAATTAAAATAAAGTGTTGGATCGGGGTGTGAAATCACTCCACACCAAAAAAGTTTCGCTTTCACCACCACTATAACACTCCAATAGTTTTTCAAATATATATTTTTGAA